>AWOL01S0020363.1:189401-215299 GCA_000715115.1 Nicotiana otophora
GGGGGGGGGGGGGGGGAGATAGTATGAGAATACGGAACATGATTGCCATAAAAACTAGGACTACGAGAACGGGGAACAATAATATCTCATCGTGACCGGGGACTGCATAAGTAGCCCCGTAGAAACAAGTTGTACAAATTAGCCACATGTATTGGCAATTTCTTTTCTTTCAGCAAACGAATGCTTATGTACTTTGAAGATAGAAGGACTAAAATGAAGTCTTTTATCTTGTTTCTTGTCCAAACAATGAATTGATTTTATCATTTTAAAGTTAACTAAGGACTTCAAATGCTAGTGCCGTAATGAACAAGAGATGTCCTTTTCGAGAGCACCATAAACATAAGAGGGCACTATCTCAATGCTTAAACAAAAGATGCTTTTATTTATACATGCCAAGCGACATAAATACAAAGGCACAAAAGAAAACAACAAAAGAAAAGAAAACCAAAAAAAGGGCTAAACTTTGTCGCCACCAGAACTCGGGGGAAGAGAGGAATCTACGACCTCGGGAGAAGTAGGCGGATCTGCCGTTAGCGCAGGATCTTGGCCTTCATCATCATTATCTTCAAGCTCCTCCTCGGTTCCCAAAAACTCAGAAATGGGACTAGAAGATTCAGTTTTATCATGCTGAGCCGGGAGGCATTGTCGAGCAGTTGACTCCAGCGTTCGGGCCTTGGCGATCTTATCGTCGATATCAATAACACCCGCTTTGGCCTCTTCCAAGGTTTTCCTCCTCATGTGATACATAGAGTATGTTATTTCAATAATGAGAGAATCCCCTTGGTGCTGAAGTTTTGCTTTAAGCCTATGAACCTCGGTCAAAAGGTTATTCCGCTCGGATCTCATGACACTAAGGCTAAGATCGAGATCACAGATTGTGGTTATGTGAACCTTTTTTTGATCCATGATCTTCTTATATCTATATTCCATCCGAGTCCGCTTCTCCTCGGCAGCAGAAACCTCTTCACCTTTGGAGTTCAAAGCTGCCTCCAGATTCTTCACTCGCTCAATAAAGGTAGACTCGCGCTCGGCAGCAACAACTACGACATCTATAACTTCAGACCACTTAGCCTTAGCTTCTCGAAATTTAACATTTAATTGAGAAGCTTCTTGACTAAGGTCCACAACCTCTTGGTCGCTAAGTTGTAGCCAGACCTCAAGATCACCCGCCTCAGTAACTCTCACTTCTAGTACCGGGAGGCGCGCGGTGAGTTGATTCCTCTCAGCCAATAGTTGCTCCCGCTTGGACGTAAGCCCGTATTTATCATGGATCAATCTCTGAAGGCCCTCAAAATCAAGGAAGTTGGCCTGCAAAACAAATATTGAAATTAGAAACTTTGTTGTAACAAACGAATAGAAAGAAGTAGTAAGGAGAATAAGTACAATACCACTGCTGCATTATTTAACATGCACTCCCCTAAAGGAGAGTGTATTTTCTTCTTATCTTTCTCTGAATCCAACGGCTTCAGGTAATTGGCGAGTTCTACCGGCATGGACAGCAGATGGCACTCCTTTGACATCGAGAGAGAGAGACTCCTCCTCCCTTGGGGATCTGCAGAAGAAGATGAATAGTTGTGCCCCAAATTCCTGTGGTCAGGGCACTGGGGAGGAGGGACATCCTCCTCTTGGGCGTCTGCGGCCGGTGGGGGAGATGTAACAGTTCCTGGTGAGTAAGGCAGAGTTGGTGTAGACAGAGATGAGGTTGATGGTATTGTAGGTTGAGAAGCAGTTGTAGTAGAGCCAGTGTTGTTTACTGGTTGCTCGCTAACCGAAGGCAGAAGAGGCTCGGTACTCGATCTTATAGTAGTGGAAGCAGCAATTGGGACCGGAAAGGGAGAATCTGCATTCTCCACTAAGCTAAATTCTCCTAGAGCGCTCGGACATCGCCCTCGGTTGGGGTTCTAAGCTCTCCAGATTGAGCATTCTGTTAAATTGATGAAGATCATTATCTGCTTTGAAGGGAATCCTCTTCATCACTGGCTTCCTCCTCATCATTAATGACCATAGTGGATGCAGCTGGCTCGGGCATAGACTTCTTTATTTTCTTATGTTTACCCCCGACTGAGGAAGAAAGCCGCCTTTTTGGTTGATTATTCTTTGGATGGGGACTCCGAGAATAAGAACCTACACCGGAAGCGGACCCGAGGGCACCAGTTTGGGTGAGAGCCTCCTGCAACAACCTCGCACCCTCTGCGGGATCGACCAAAACATCCGCCTCAGGGATGGAAACAGAACCCTGTGGGAGACCTGAATCTAACAAAATGGTACGGTGAGCAAGTTTTCTTATGTACAAAGATGGAATGAAAGAAGAGTCAATTTACCGTGGTTCTTGGCCCTCCACCCGTATTTGGGAGATAACTCCTTCCACCGACGGGTCTATGGCGTAGTGATATCCAGAATCTTCTGAACCCATCGGTCCAGGCCTTCAATCCTTGGTGGTGTCCACCGAGTAGCTGAAATAACGAGAGAACAAAGGTTAAAAATAACATGGGACAATCTTTTTCAGAGAAAGAGATTGATATTGAACTTACGTGAACGATTCCAGGATTCAGGGAAAGATGGAGTTGTGGCCGGGGTGATATCTCTTGTAGCAATAATGACAAACTGCTCCATCCATCCATAATCATTATCGTCGTTCATGGTGGTAAGAAAAGCATGATGGCCATGTTTTCTAAAGTTTATTAGTCCCTCACGGAAGATTTTGGGGGAGTAGAGGTTCATCATATGAGCCAAGGTGAGGGGATCCTTCATTTCTAGGCATAACCACTGCTGTTCGCCACAGCGAAGGTCCCACCTAAGCCAAATAGACGTGGTACCTTTGTCACAATTTCAAAATCACGGGGTCAAGTCCCCCGCTCAAAGAAAACGGACTCAAAGTGAAGGGATATTTGTAAACGTATGTGAAACCCTTTTTAGTGAAGGTTACTCGCTCTACCAGATTGGGAGAGATGATGTTTAGGGCATGGCAGTCACAGTCCTCCTTCACAGCAGGAATACTGGAAGGATGAATAGAAGAAGAAAATTTACCAACAATCCAAGTTCGAGGGTTTGAAGTGGGGAACTTCTCTTCGAAGTCCTTGACAGTGTTCAGATGTTTGGGGATGATGGTGCTCACCGTGGGAGGATCAGCATCAACATCAACCTCTTTTTCTTTCCTCATCTTCGGGTCCCCACCGAAGAGAAGACCAGAGTTCTTGGAAGAATTAGTATAAGAAGTCATAATAAGAAGGAGAAGACAGAGTTATTTGAAGAAGAACAAAGAGAGATAAAAGCAGAAGGGAGTTAAATGCAAAGAAGTTGAGTGAGCTTATGAAACTGTTAGAAGTAAAAGAAGAAGAATGAGGTGTTTAAGAAAGGTATAGGCGGCTAAAATTGTGGCCATGATTACCACGAGTACTGGCGAAAATATTGCTAAATTGTGGAGTAACACGTGTTCGGGGTATTAAATGCAAGGAAAAGTGAGTCTTATCAAGCGTCAGAAACTTTTCAGAAGGGTTCAGACAATTTCATGCTAAGAAAGAAATCTTCACCAACTTCCCAATGACACAAGTTGTGCCATCGGAAAGCAGAGGGACTATCTGTATAGGGTAAAATTGGTTTATATTAAATTCTCGAATAATTATATGACATGTGGAACCAGAGGCAGACGGAAGATGAAGCGAGTGTGAACCAAAACCGAGGACAACAACTTCAGTTGACATCGGGTAGCTCCCGAAGAGAACATAATAAATGGAGGCAAATAAATGTTGGTCACCAGATGACATTGAATGAAGAATATTCCTTAGTATTCAATATGCAGCCATTGCAGAGAATTTTGCCATTCATGCCCTACCGTTACACATTCATCAATGACCCCCATTATTGTTATTTAAGAGGAGCTTGATCCTAGGACTTTGTTCCCTAGGTATATCTATAAATAGGGAATTCAATAACCATTGTAAGGTGGCAAAACTTATGCTTCATATCATTCTCAAGCTAAATAATACTTTATTTTCTCCCTAATATTGTTCTTATTGCTGCCTCCGGAAGCTTTGCTACCTGAACTAGGCTGCTTGCTATTTCTCGATTTCAATGCTAAGTCTTATTTTTCATTTAATTTATTTGTCATTTGGGATCAAATCAGTTCGCTTGTCTATAAACCACATAACAAATTTAACTGTACCATTTTACGGGAGGCAAACACAAGTGGCACACTCACACTTGTCCCGAAAAGTTCTCCCCCTAAACAAGATTCTCAAAAATATCATGCCACAGTTTGGAACAAGCAATTCATGTACATTCAAGGTCAAATGATGAAGCTGGAAGCATGGACACCTCGTTTTAAGCCAAATGAAGACTCTCCAATTGTGCCAGTGTGGATTGTCAACCCAGAACTCCCATGGCATTTTTACTACATGGAGATCCTCACCCCACTACTGTCTCATGTTGGCAAAGCATTATTTCTGGACCTTACATCATTTTAAAAAACAAGGGGAAGTGTAGCTAAGGTTAAGATGCAGATCGATCTCACAAAGGACAGACCACACCATGTTTGGTTGGGCTATGATAACAATCAAGATGAAAATGGGGATGGTCAATGGCTAAACATACAGTATGAAAGCATTCCTGATTATTGCTCCTACTGTAGATTTCTAGGACACACTACTTATGCATGTCATGCAAAAGCCAAGAATGAAGACCTGCAAAAGAAAAGGATCAGTGAAGCACAAGAACAACAGGAAAAAGCAGCAGGATCAGCTCAGGTCCACCAATCACAGTTGCAGCAAACTCAAAACAACAACCAAAACTCAGAAGTTCAGCAATCCCAACAGAATATTCAATCAAAAGACAATGCACAAAACAGGACAGAACCAAAGACACTAGGGGCTAATCCTTCATAGGAAGAATGGCAAACACAGAAAAACAAAAAACTCAAAGGAGGTGCTCACAATGAGAAGCAACAGGCTGTTTACATAGCTAAACAACCAACCAATCAGCAGCATCAGATCATACCAAAGGAGAATCAGCAACAGGACCCCCAAACCTTAGGTATGGCTTCTAGCAATCCTCCAGTTTCACTGGAGAGAAGTGCATATTCTGGTGCCCAGAATCAACCCATTTCCCCTGCCCCCCCTATTGTTTCTGCTGCTGAAGTTATTTGAGGAAAGAAGATATGTCAGGAGGAAACAGTAGATACTAGAGAAGGGGTTCCAAATAGGGGTGGGATTCCTCATGTTTTGCATGAGTGTGCTGATGCACAAATGACTGACCATAGGATTGACCATACCCCTGCTACCACTATTGCTAATTCTGCTCATGACACTACAATTCCTGTGAGTTCTGAAGAGGACATTGAACAACAATTGATCAGAAAAAATAAAGGAAAAGATCATGTGCAAGACACTAGCCATATAAAGAGCGAAAAGAAGAACAATCCTAGCCAAAAGAAAAGTAGAGCACTTCAGAGGAAAGATGAGGCACTAAGAATTCAAAAAGACTCAGCAGTCACCAACAAAGAAAATGTAGTTATAGAGGTACAACAGGCAAGTGTTGATGATGCTGAACTACATCCTCTCTTAGTTGATAAGGAATCAAAAAAGGATGAATGTTTCAATACAAATGAAGAACATGAACCAAATACTAACAGGAATCCCCAGCACAGAATGCTCTCATAAGAAGCTGATCAACCCACTGATTATCATTATGTCCCTGATCCTGGAGATGGCCAATTAAATAGATTCTCTCCTTTAGGATGGATCTTGATGAGTACAGGCCAATCCTGTCAGAAGATGAATTAGAAGATGGAAGTGTGGACCTAAATGAAGACCAACATTGTGATCTTCTTATTAGAGCCATTAATGGAGATACTGAAAAAGACCACATGATAGCCAGTCAAGGTTTGTCACCAAGACAGATGGGACCTTCACTAAGAATCACCAGAAGTAGGGCTGCAGTTGGCCCTAGTACCACCCAAATGTCCAAACACCTCCCCATTTTCTGATGATTAGTACAATCATTTGGAATGCAAGAGGCATCAGAGCCTCTGGAGCTATTGAAAGGCTCAAACTTCCGAAAAAACTTCACCAACTCTCTTTCATTGCTGTCCTTGAACCTTTCCTTCAATCCAATTCAATTTAACCCAATCACCTCAACTAATTCAGACTTCAACTCTCCATGCATAAAACAACTGCCAATGTTAATGACAAGATTTGGGTTTTTTGGGATCAGGAATTCAGTGGCACTGTGTTGGACCATGATGAACAACAAATGACCATTGAACTCAAACTTGTGGAAGCTGATGATCCCTTTCAGGTCACTGTTATCTATGCTAAGTGTAAACCTTCTATGAGAATTCCTCTATGGAAAACTTTGAGATTGAATTCCACCAGTTGTTCTGTTCCTTGGTGTGTCATTAGTGATTTCAATGTTATAGCCTCAGTTGAAGAGAAGATTGGTGGGCTCTCATATCAAATGAAGAAGAGCATTGATTTTCTCAGCATGATTGTAGATTGTGGGCTTGTTGAACTTGGTTTCTATGGTCCAAGATACACATGGTCAAATGGTAGGAGCCCCTGTTCAATAGTTTGGAAAAGACTGGATAGAAGTATGGTTAATGACAATTGGCTAAGCTCCTTTCCTGCCACCACCATTACCCATCTAGCAGCTGCTGGTTCTAACCACTCTCCCCTCTTTTTGGAACTTCATGTGAGGAAAGAACACAAATAGAAGTACTTCAAACTTCTCAATTTCTGAACTGAAAATGAGTCATTCAAACCCTTAGTTCACCAAATCTGGTCCACACATATTGCTGACAGTGCTATGTGGATTTTCCACCAGAAATTGAAAACTACCTCTAGAGCACTGAGTGTCTGGTCAAGAGAACAATATGGTGACATTTTTCAACTACCCAAGGAGTTTGAACAAAAGGTTAGGGAAGCTGAAGAGAAATGATTATCAACCAATGATCCTTCTGATAGAGCTGCTCTTCATGAGATTCAAGCCTAATATACTAAATATCTGAAGACTAAAGAAGCTGTTCTAAGGCAGAAAACGCAGCTTCACTGGTTCAAAGATGGTGATGCTAACTCCAGACAATTTCACAGCTAAATCAGAGGAAGAATAAGAAAGTTGTACATTCATAAACTAAAAAATGATCAAGGGGATTGGATACAAGGGGATAAGGCTATTAGTGAAGCTGCTTGTGAATATTTTGAAGAGATATTTTCTGAAACAGGGGGGGTGGGGTGATAAGAGAAGACCTTCTCAACTATATTCCCAGCATGATCACCCCTTAAGATAATGTTGAACTCATCAAAGATCCTACCTTATAGGAACTCAAAAAGGTGGTCTTCTCTATGAACCCTAACAGTGCAGTAGGTCCAGATGGAATGAATGAAAATTTTTTCCAAGCATGCTGAGAAATCGATTAATCATGACCTTCTCAATGTTGTCCTGGCCTACTTCATAGGCAGTGTTATGCCAAATTACATGACCAATGCTTGTTTGGTTCTCCTGCCTAAGGTTGAATTTCAAAACTCCTTAACAGAATTCAGACCAATCAACCTTAGTAACTTCTTCAACAAGGTCATTTCCAAAGTCATTTGCACCAGATTAGCCCCCATCCTTCCCAAGATCATATCTCCTAATCAATCTGGATTTGTTAGGGGAAGGAGCATTTCTGAGAATATTATGCTTGCACAAGAATTTGTTCAGGGAATCAAAAAGCCAAATACTGGTGCCAATATTGTAATCAAGCTTGATATGGACAAAGCTTATGACAGAGTCTCATGGGCTTTCACTTGCATTATGTTGAGAAGAATGAGGTTCTGTGAGATTATCATTGACATGATTTGGAGGACAATGTCCAACAATTGGTATTTAGTTATTGTCAATAGTACCAGATATGGTTTCTTTAAGTCTACCAGAGGTTTGAAGCAGTGGAATCCTCTATCCCCTTCCCTTTTTATTATTGGTGCTGAACTCTTGTAAAAAATGCTCAACAACCTCACCCATGATCAATTTTTCAATGGTTTCTACATGGAAAAGAGAGGTCCCCAGGTCAACCATCTCAGCTTTGCAGATGATATTATCATCTTCACTTCAGGGTGCAGATCCTCAATCCACAAAATCATGAAGATTCTGAGTGATTATGAAACTACCTCTGGCCAGAAAATCAACAAGAACAAGAGTCATTTCATGGTTCCCGCCTGTGTTGTCCATTATAATGTGAGCAGAATCCAATAGATAACTGGTTTCACTAGAAAGAAATCTCCTATCACATACCTGGGGTGCCCATTATACATTGGAAGGAAAAGAATCATGTACTTTAATAGTCTAATATCTAAGTTGATGGGCAGAATTAGAGGCTGGCATGGAAAGCTGCTTTCTTATGGAGGCAGAGTTACCCTCATCAAACATGTCCTGCAATCCCTTTCATTAGCTTTCAGCTATTTCCCCTCCCAAGCCAGTTATGAAACAAATTGAAGAGCTGGCTGCTCAATTTTTCTGGGATGTTGAAATAGACAGAAACAAATATCACTAGGCTTCATGGTCAAAAATGGCATACCCCTTGAAAGAAGGAGGCATTGGGACTAGAGCTATTCAGGAAGTATGCAAAGCTATGGAGTTCAAGCAATGGTGGAATTTTAGAACCAATCAGTCATTGTGGACCAGATTCCTTTTGGCTAAGTATTGCCAAAGATCTCATCCTATATCAAAGAAATGGGATACAGGACAATCTCAGGCATGGAAGAAGCTCACAGTCAATAGAAAGTCGGCAGAACAATACATTCATTGGAGATTGCATTAAGGGGAAATCATCTTCTGGTGGGATAATTGGCTTGGAACTGGTCCATTAGCTAATCAACGAAATGGTGGTGGCAAACCTGGTAAAGTTCGAGTTTCCTATTTCTGGGAAGCTGGACAGTGGATCATGCAGAAATTGAATGCCTTAGCTCCTACACACATGATCCCCAAAATCCTCCAAACCCCTATTCACTTTAATCCTCACATCCCTAATAAAGCCATATGGACACCACACACAACAGGTGACTTTACATGTGCATAAGCCTGGGAAGTTATCAGAAACAAAAAGCAGCACCTCTTCTCCAATATGAAAATAAGGAACAAAAAAATGCCATTCAAATGGTCCTTTTGTCTTTGGAGAGCCCTTAGGAACAAGTTGCCTACTGATGATAGAGTTGTCTCCTTTGGTCAGCCTAATGTTACCAGGTGTGTGTGTTGTGTTAGACCTTAGGGGAAATTCATTGATCACATCTTTAGTAAAGGGCATTTTGCAAGAACAGTATGGAAGAAATTCTCCAGTATTGCTAGACTTCATACTGATGACCTCCCACTCAGACAGCCTTTGATGAAATGGTGGCTTCTGAAAGCCAATAATGCAGTCCACAAACTTCTGCTTGACACCACTCCAGTTATCATATGTTGGAACCTCTAGCAGAACAGATGTGGAGCCAAATATGGCAACAGGAGTTCATCCATCACTAGGGTACTCTTTGCCATCCATTCAGATATCCTTCTTCTTCTCAAGACCAGCTATCCCCAGATCCAATGGCCTCCCAACTGGATTGACATCTACACTTTGGCAGAGAATGTAAAACATGTTACCACAACCACTCAAGTGGCATGGGTTAAACATGAGGCTCAGTTTGTTAAAATGAACTGTGATGGCAGTGCCCTCACAATTCCTAGAAAAATAGGAGCTGGAGTTATAGTTAGGGATCGCCATGGTCAATTCATTCATGCCATAGCCTCCCCCCTTGGCACCGGTACAAACAATTTAGCATAAACTACTGCTGCTATAATTGGAGTCAATTGGTGCATTGAGAATGGTTTCACTAGAATTCATCTTGAAGTTGAGTTAGCTCTCTTGGTACACTGGGTCAGCAGCTCATCCAAATCCCCACGGACTATTCAGATGCAGCTTCAACAGCTGCATCACCTCTGTCAACAATGTGAAGAAATCAAATGCACACACACCTTCAGGGAAGCAAACTGCCATGCAAACTCCTTATCCAAGCTTAGCCATGATCTTCCCCAACTTACCCATTTTAACAGTATTCTTGACCTCCCTTCCCACATCAGAGTTCAGATCATATTGGACCAAATGGGCACCCCATTCTTCAGGCATAAGAAGACAGCCACTATACAAACATCAACATGCATGAACACCACCACCTTATCTTCCAATGGCTATGGAGGACAATCACAAATATTTGGGAGCTGTCCTAATTGTCCAAAGAGATTCAAAGTTCCCAACACACAGTAATCATCATGATTCCACACCTTTTGACTGACTTTTATTTTTGTTTTGCAGGAATAGCAGGAAGGCCAACATCATTGGTGGAAATCCAATGTGTGGTATTAGCATCTTTGATGCTCATTCTATTGGAATCCCCCCAATGTAATTGGACAGTCCATGCTGCTTCACCTAGAATCCATCAATCCTCAAGTCCCAGTAGTAACACCCCAAACACATTCACAGAAGTCCCACACCCAAACAAGATAACATACGCAAATACACACACACACACAAAACCTACAGTTCCCTGCAATATCAACCTCCACAATTCACTACACTGAACACCTCACCCACTGCACCAGTACACATAAGAACCTAGTGGCAAAATCCTACAACTGTCCCATGCTCTTATCATCCAACAACAAGAACCCACAAAAATACCTAAAACCGACCATATTCCCTCAACCATCAGCCACCAATCACTCATACACTTCCAAATTGTATCAGTAGACACAAGAACCTGAATGCAATCACATACGACCTTAAAAAAAAACAAAATAACAAACCATGGCAGAAATGCCCATTTCATCTCTAACTCTGGTTTTTTTTTTTGCAGGTATCAGTAACTTCTTTATGCTCAATCAATTGGTATGCTCCCAGAGTGTGGTATTAGCATCTATGATGCTCATTCTTCTGGAAACATACAAATTGGATGAAGCAAAATACCTCATCAATGGCATGAACAATGCACCAGTTCCAACAACAACCTTCAACAAGCCATGTGAACAGCCTTTCACCTTTCTCACCCCTAGTATCTGTAGTTTCTCTCCCTTGCCACACACCCACAATCACAACAATAGTCAAATAACCTACTCTATGGTGTTCATTAATCTGCAAGTAGGTACTAATCAATAAGTTGGGATGGCATCATCCCCTTCACATTCAATCCCACCCCTCACACAACTTCTGATTCCGGATCCCACAAGAACCTGCAAACAGAACCCCACCACCGCTAACAAGTTCGCTATTTTTGCAGGTACAGGGAGTAGACTTGGCCAATTATTGCTCTTTCAGTGTGTGGTATCAGCATCTAGAATGCTCAATCTACTAAAAGATCACCAATTCAACTAAGCCTCCCAACTCACTATTCATCATCTGGCTTCCTTTTTTGGGACATATGTTACTAAGGACATGTTTCTCATGATGTAGACAAATCACTGTCAGCAGTCATTCCAACCTTATTGCTCACAATTTGCACACATTCATCACCATCAGAAGACACCAACACCATGGACCCTTCACCAGCAGTCAATCTCTCACCTTCCAGGCTCAAGGCAGCAGTTTCATCAACAACAACCTGCCTCTCCTTTACTTCTTTAGCAGAAACAATCTAGGGGTTCAAACCTAGGACTATGCTCAATCTTTTCTGTCAGCAATACCAGGCAGCAGCAGCAACAACATTTCAGCCCAGTTTTGTGGGCCTTTTTGTCAGCTATCTTTAACGTGACTTTTCTTGACCTCAATGTCAAATCAAGGTTGAAGATAGTCCCCTATACTTTCTCATGGTTTTTGCCACATCTCATAGGGATCTTCTACTCCTTTATTAGAGGTAGAACTTATTGTACATGGAAGAGTAGCTTCCAGTTCACTTATTTAGTAGATTTAGGACTTCTAGTGCTCAGTTGTATAGTTGACCTAGGCTTACTTCATTCTGTTTTTGTATACCCAAGTGTATATCAACCCTGGATAGACACTAGGTTCATCATTATAGGTCTAACTTACCATAGCATTCAGGGTTCATTTGGTAATCAAAATTGGATGACCAAGTTTTCTCTCATCTTGGAGGTCAGGTTTATGCCCCCTCCACTGTTGTATCTTTATTTTTATATATATGAAAATCAACCCTACGCACAATGGCTAATGGACCTTTTTTTAAAAAAACAAAAAACACATACGACTACATTCTGGATGCTACTGAATGAGAATGAAGGATTGTTAATTTATAGAAGTCAAAAAGTATTTCATCAAATAAAAAGGAAAAGCCAAATATTAAAGAATTATAATTTCCTTCTAGGAAAAGAAAAACCCAATTATGGTAAATATGTTAACCTTCCTTCAAGGAATATGAAAATCCAATATGGTAAGAAAATTAGGGCAACACCTAACAATTATTCCCCTTGGCCTGAATTATCTGATAAAATAAGCTTGATCCACCTTCTTCGCATAATCCTTAGCAAGTTGCATCTCCAAATCTCCATCGCAAAGTTTGTCTCAATGTGACTAGCACTCCGTTCAAAATTCAGACAAAAATCATGATTACCATCAAATAGGTTGCGGATAGAACTAAACTCGCCAAGATAAACTTGTCTTGAACCTCGCTCTGATACCACTGTTATGTCGAGGAAGAGGCAAACCCAAAAATAAATAAGATAAAGAACACCAAATTTTAACGTGGAAAGCCCTTCAAATCGAAGGTAAAAACAACGAGATCATAAAGATCCAAAAAGCTCCACAATAACAGTATGAGAGTTACAAAAGTTCTTTAAATTGTCTACACAACAAGTTTCAAACACTGAGCAACAATAGCAACAACAAATCAATTGAAGAAAGAGGAGAAGTCACAAAATGGAGTTGTTGTTCAGGGCTTGAAATTGGATTTTATGGGCCACAAAATCCAATCTTCACCGTTCAAATCATATATCAATATGTATGAACACTCAGAAAAAATTGCAGCCCGATCCAACGGTTAATGAATTATAAAAAGTGTTTTGATGTTGGATGGTCGGAACAAAAATCTGCAGCAAAAGAAATACTTTTTCTTCTCTCTACTCTTTTGATGAAAGCTCTCTCGAAAATCGCTCTTATGTGCTAAAGTCTTTCAAAGACTTATACCAATGAGCATAGAACAATTCTTCAAGGTTGCTCTATTTATGGATAATGAGTGATGCTTTTTCTTAAAGCCAAAACAAACTCTAAATAGGAACAAAAACCGAATCTAATTCCGAATAGGAATGGAAACCAAATTAGAATAGGATTAGGCTGGGCCTTTGGCTGGACAATATGTGCATGGGTCCAAAAAACTCCCTCTCCAACCAATGGGCCAAATATGTCTTCATGTAGAGGAACTATGGATAGGCTTCAAGCCTGCCAAGTTTTCATAAAACGCATGCTTATCTGCATGCTTAACTACGAAATCCCCATGCTGCTCCATATAAATCTCCTCATATAAATCACCATGAAGGAAAGCATACTTTATATCCATCTTCTCAATCGCTATATCTAGACTCATAGCTAAGCCTAGAACTACACGAATGGAAGACATCTTCACAATAGAGGAGAAAATTTCATCAAAGTCAACTCCCTTCTTCTGGCCAAAATCTTTAACAACCAACCTCGCCTTGTACTTAGGCGCAAAGGTATGGTTATCTTTATTTACTCTGAATATCCATTGTTTAGTTAAAGCTCTCTTATCTTTAGGCAATTTCACTCACCCATATGTGCCATTCTCATTGAGTGACTTCATCTCATCTACCATGGCTTCTATCCACTGATCTTTGTGAGTATCTAGTGTGGATTTATCATAACTCTCAGGTTCTCCCATGTCAGTCAAAAGTAAATACTCATCAGGAGAATAGCGCATGGAGTTTTGCTTCTCCCTTGTAAATCTTCTAAGAGAGGTTTCAGGAGTACTCGAAGAAGTTACCTGAGCAGGAATCAGTTGCTGATCAACAACAACTTCATCAACTGGAGCATCCATAACATCTACACCATGATGATCATTTGGATCTTGATCACTATCTTTATTATTATCTTGGATTACTTCATGGGCAATAGGTGCCTTAGCAATAGAAACTGGATCATTATCAACTAAACTCTCATTACTCTGAGAATCTATCTTCTTAGCTTTGTTAATATCTTCAATAGTCTGGTCTTCAAAGAATATTGCACCATGACTTCTAATAAGTTTATTGTCAACATGATCATAAAAAGGATACCCGAATTCATCTTGACCATAACCGATAAAGACGCACTGCTTAGTTTTGACATCCAGTTTCGATCTCTCATCTTTAGGAACATGCACAAAGGCCTTATACCCGAAGACTCTCAAATGATCAGAAGAAACATTCTTGCCAAAACAAACTCTATTAGGAACATCACCATCCAAAGAAACAGTAGGAGACAAATTGATAACATAAGCAACAGTATTACGTGCTTCTGCCAAAATGAGTCTGGCAGCTTAGCATCTGAAAGCAAATATCTAACCCTCTCAACTAAAGTTCTATTCATCCTCTCTGCTAAACAATTCAACTGAGGAGTCTTTGGAGGAGTTTTCTGATGCCGAATACCCTTCGATCTGTAATAATTATCAAAAGGACCAATATACTCACCGCCATTGTCTGAGCGGATGTATTTTAATTGCTTTCCTGTCTGCCACTCAACCAAGGCATGAAAATTCTTGAACACATCATGTACTTGATCTTGGACTTCAAAGGAAATACCCATATTTTGCGAGAATGATCATCAATAAAGGTCACAAAGTAAAGTTCACAACCATTAGACCTTGCTTTAAAAGGACCACATAAATCAGAATGTACCAATTCTAGCAAATCAAGCTTTATCGAAGGCGGATGACTTTGAAAAGAAACTCGTTTTTGTTTCCCGACTAAGTAAGGAACACATCTCTATAATTTTGCTTACTTTACTCCAGAAAGAAATTCTTCTTAGCTAAACTATCAATCCCCTTCTCACTCATATGACTCAACCTTCTATGCTATAACTCTGATGAATCATTCTCCCCAAATTAATTGAGTCAATAGTAATAAAGCCATGCATTTGGTACAAGTGAGATACCTTGATACCTTGAGCCACAACCTTGATACCCTTGTAGGCGGTAGAAGGCCAACTCCACTCCCTCTATCTCAGTAGCACACATAAATAGGAGGATCTTGTGCATCTCATCAATAAATTCATGGGGGTCCTTCTCAGGATCACTACTTGTTAACACTGGAGGCTCTACCTGAAGAAACGTGTTCACCCTAAAACTAGCATAATCCTCTTGTTGGCTGGAAGAAGCGGGTGCAACATTCAATCTCTGGACTTGCGAAGCCACTATCTGAGCTAACATATGTATGGCTACCCTAAGGTCCCCTTCGGAAACATCAGGACCGGAAGCTGGGGTTGGAGGTAGAATAGCTGCTCTCTCAGTAGAAGTAGGGGTTGGGGAAGTCAGAGCAGGAGTGGTAGAATCAGGTGGTGTAGTAGCTGGGGGAATATCCTCACCCCTCGGGTGCTCACCTGAATTATCAAGTACATAATCAACTGCCACTCCTGGGGTGGAATTTGCTCCTTGGCCAATTCTTGCTTTCTTCGTAGGTGCCATATACTGAAAGTTAGAGTAATGCACAAGTTAGAGGAGGAACAATCTTATAATCAGCTCTATCGCACGATCTAGAACATCAAAGAAGGGTATTATTCCTAAATGCCCAATTAGCCTCCTAATTATAGATGTGGTCGACAGCACACCGATATGAAGGACTCTACTAGACACGACTCTGAGACATCCTAGGACATTTTAAAACCTTAGGCTCAAGCTTGTCACGCCCCGACCTCCGGGAGCGCGACCGACACTCAACCGAGGTAACCCGGCCAAGCAGTCTGTGCAATGCCTTCTAACTAAACTCACCCATGAATAAAGAGGAGATATAGTTCATTACTTAGGCAATGAGAAGGTTACATGAATAATCCAAATTTCATTATTATTGGAACTTCATTCAACATTTCCTTAAACATTACTTTACACATTCATAGTTTAGAAGTGGAAACATATGATACAAATACAACATTACTAGTTTGACTTTTCTGACACCAGCATACAGTCCACTATATGTCTACGAAGCCTCTAATGGATACAAAAGAGTACTAAGATAGTGCCGAAAATAAGGCCTCGGATATACCTTAAAATATAATACACGAGGAACAAAAGATATACGACCCCGAGATGAAGTGTGGCTAGCAAAGTCAGCTGGGAAGATGGTGCACTACTATCACTGATCAAAACCACCTGCTGTGGAACCACCTGCAACCATTAAGGATGCAGCGCCCCCGGCAAAAGCGACATTAGTACATGATGGATAGTACAAGTATGAAAACTAGACACCCCTTCAAGGATTGGAAGTACAACATGAATGTGACGAATCATAGAAGCGATAAAAGAGTTTAAATAACCATTAAAACCACAAAAAATTCATTTAAAGCTTTCAATAACATTTATAAATTTCAAGTTGGGGATCCTCTATAGCAACCTCTACTACAATACCACAACCTCTACACAAAGCGGCACTGCCGCCTCACCCCAATGTGTGCGGGTGGAGGTATAATCATAATGCCACAATCTCTACACAAAGCGGCCCTGCCGCCTCACCCCAATGTGTGCGGGTAGAGGTGTAATCACAATGCTACAATCTCTACATAAAGTGGCCCTGCCGCCGTACCCCAATGTGTGCGGGTGGAGGTGTAATCACAATACCACAAGTCCTACACAAAGCGGCCATGCCGCCTCACCCCAATGTGTGCGGGTGGAGGTGTAATCACAATACCACAAGTCCTACACAAAGCGGCCATGCCGCCTCACCCCAATGTGTGCGGGTGGAGGTGTAATCACAATACCACAAGTCCTACACAAAGCGGCCATGCCGCCTCACCCCAATGTGTGCGGGTGGAGGTGTAATCACAATACCACAAGTCCTACACAAAGCGGCCATGCCGCCTCACCCCAATGTGTGCGGGTGGAGGTGTAATCACAATACCACAAGTCCTACACAAAGCGGCCATGCCGCCTCACCCCAATGTGTGCGGGTGGAGGTGTAATCACAATACCACAAGTCCTACACAAAGCGGCCATGCCGCCTCACCCCAATGTGTGCGGGTGGAGGTGTAATCACAATACCACAAGTCCTACACAAAGCGGCCATGCCGCCTCACCCCAATGTGTGCGGGTGGAGGTGTAATCACAATACCACAAGTCCTACACAAAGCGGCCATGCCGCCTCACCCCAATGTGTGCGGGTGGAGGTGTAATCACAATACCACAAGTCCTACACAAAGCGGCCATGCCGCCTCACCCCAATGTGTGCGGGTGGAGGTATAATCATAATGCCACAATCCCTACACAAAGCGGCCTTGCCGCCTCACCCCAATGTGTGCGGGTGGAGGTGTAATTACCATGCCACAATTTGGATTCTCGAAATGATAATAGTTTGTACAAAATATTTCCATTCAACTGAAACACTTTGGCACCTTTGGCCTTAACAAATATAAGTTCATAATATTTCATCATATGATATATAAGAATTTGATCACATTGATTTCGTACAAAACTTTCTTTCCGAAAAGGGTATAACATAATTAAGTCAAAATAGAGAATCATTAACACATGAGGGTTCTGACATGTTATGCAATTTGGGAATCAATTTACTAGCTTGCATATCCCACCTTAATGGTGTTTCAAGTTCGAACTACACACGATGGAGTTTTGTAAGAATACAACAGTTCCGATACTAGAAGAAGAGTTCAGCCTTCATATCTTGAAAGAGCTTTCTGTGGGGTAACAGTAACGTCCCAACACTCCTAACGATGCCAATCTATAGAAGAGGGGAGAATTACAAGCACGATTAGAGGAATTCGTATGCCAAGAGTTGCTACAATGACAACCCAGCCTTTCCTCAACCAATTTAACAACAAAATCACCCAAGATTGTCCAATAACTTCCCCACAATCCCTATTAGCTCATGCATGTAATAAGTCTACTCTCATCACCCATAACCAACCCAAATTCGGAATTAGAGAATTGGGGGAAGAAATTCTTACCTTTTAGAAACCCTAGCAAGTTCCTTGAAATTCCAAGGCTTGATCAGAGTTGAGTAATGAAATCCTTGAACCCCCCCCCTTTCTCTCTCTAGAATAGCTCTCTTCTCTCTCTAGAATAGCTCTCTTCTATCTCTACAATATTAGATGATCCCTGAAAAATGACTCATATGGCTATATAAAATTAAATGGGGTCGGGTTATAAAAATAGGAAAATGGGCCCTCCGAACTCAACTCTGCGGTCGTAGAGTACATTGCAGATCAAGTCTGCGGTCCGCAAAATGGACCGCAAAAATGGTTCCAAAAACTGGGCTGGGCTGGTCCAGTTTGCGACCAGGTCTATGACCCGCATATCAATTATGCGGCCGTAGAATGGACCACAGAATCTCCCCCCAAAAATCTTTATGTTGGTTCTGCGATGGATGTGCGGCCCACGAAATGACTATGCGGTTACATAGTTGCCACAAAACAACCTCCAAAATTGTCCCATTTCTCTGCTTCACTCAGCGGCGGATCTGTGGTACACAGACCCATTCTACGGTCGCATAACGGGCATCATAAATGCCCAATTCTGTAATAATTTTCCTTCAACTCTCCAACGCTATGTTCAACCTAAAAAGTTTGTACTACGGCGAGCACATTAGCCTACTTCGGTACCTCAAAACTTTGGGTTTTAGGTGAAATTGTACGGGGCCTTACACTAAAATTCTTATTTAAAAGAGCTCAAAGGTTGCCGGAAGGTTGAAGGAGAGTCGATGGAATTTCCGCCAACTAACAGGATTGACGTTTACAATCGGTACATCACCAAGCTCCGAATAGAGGAAGACATAGTAAATTGTTTCAACAATGATAACATGTCCAGAGGAAAATACACTAAACACCAGGATAATTCGTCAAGGCGCACATATATTGATCATAAAAGTTCAAGGAACTGTTACGAACCTTATTCCGAACCACCCCAATGTGATATTAAATAAGATGGGAGCCAAATTGGGACATCGAGGGTTCAGTCAAAATAGCAATGCTGGATATTCATAGACGAGAAAAGAACCGAAAATACCAAAACTCAAAGATTACAACTTCAACGTAAGTATGTTCAAATTGATGGGGTTATTAGCATAAATAAAAGATAAGGTAAGATGCCCAGAGATATAAGGTCGGATCCAAGCAAAAGAAGCCAATTTTGCTATGAATTTCACAACAACCATGGACAGAAGCAAAAACGACGTGGGGTTGATAGGGAGAATAGCAGCCTTACAAATATTCATATTGAAATCTTCTAGAAAGAGCTACAATTTTTTCAGTGTAGAAGAAACGAAAATATTTCAGATAAACACCTAAATGCCAGTAAGTTTTGTAAGACTTGAAAAAAATTTCTGGCCAATCCACCACTACTTTTAGAGCCCCGAGAAGGAGAATGGTTGATGATCTACTTAGTAGTCTCAAGGTTTCAGTAAGTGCAATTTTAGTTTGAGAAGAGAAAGTACTTGAGTTAGCAAATAATTGGGAGCCGAAAGCATCGAGCTAAAAAGTGATTCTCAGCTTGTGATAAATCAAATACAAGAAACTTATGCAGCTCGAGAAAGCAGGATGCAACTTTACTTGAAGAAAGTTAAACCACTCTTAGAATAACTTTAGTAATGGAAAGTGATTCAAGTACCACAAAAAGAGAACACAAAGGTATATACACTTGCAAATCTCGGACCAACTATAGATATTATTGATTTCGAGAACAGCTATGTCGTCCACTTATTTTCGTCAACTATTGATTAGAATAAAGATGGGGTAAATTTAGGTAATTTATCTTGCGATTTGTGTAATAAATTTGTTGATTATTTGAAGAATGTGATATTGCCCGAAGATAAAAATGCATCTCTCTGAGTGCGAGCCGCACAATATTGCCTCATTGAACGTGAGCTATATTGATGAATGTTTAACTGCCCCTTAGCTAAATTCCTAGGACCTAAACAGACATATTGTATGATGCGATAAATCCTCAAAGGGAATTACGTAAATCATTCTGAAGACAAAGCTTTAGTTCGAAACTTATTAGAGTCGGGTAATACTGGCCTTGGATGCAAGATGATGTAAAGGAATTTGTCAAACAATGCGACAAGTGTCAACGGGACATTCATTTTCTACATCAATCGGCATAACCTCTGTATTTAGTGTTAGCCCCTTGGCCTTTCATGAAATGAGAGATGAATACATTCGGATCACTTTGTCACTACCTAAAATGTCACATAATCATGGTGGACCCTAACACTGCTTGCTAGGAAAGTCAACAATCAATATGCATATATAAATCCAATAAAAGTATTAAATAGCCTCAGATACAGAATAATATATGTAACTGAAGTCAAAATAGTGATACAACTGAAAACCATCCCAAAATATGGTATCATCGAGTACATAGCTCTATAGAATTTAAATATAGAGTCTGAACCAAAATACAATAATAGTATGAAAGATTAAACAATAATAGTATGAACTAAAAAAAGAAATTCAAGGGCTGCGAACGGAACAACAACGCTACCTGAAAATCTCTAATAGGTACAAATGCCACTCACTAGCAATCACCTCTTTCAGCAGCACATGGATCTGCACATAAAGTGAAGAGTGTAGTATGAGTACAATGGAACCCATGTACTCAATAAGCAACAAGCCTAACCTCGGGCTGAAAGCAGTGATGAGCTTGGCAAGGTCCAATGTTCATTCTCAATAGCCAACAACACAAATAACAACATAATAACGGCAAAAGGAAAAACAGTTTAAGTAAAATCAAGTACAACTTTATCAATCATATCAATAAAGGCATCAATTATACCACATAAATCACATAAATATGAATTATCAATTTCAGCTACGATTTCCAAGCTTTTAATATTAGATATAGACATCAAGTACCAAATAGCACGAGAAAGATACAACCTTACGCATGCATGGCAAGTTTACATGCGGAAATCAACGATATCACAGTTTAATCATCAAGTATACAAAATCTTAGCACATGTATAGTGCCTGGCACGAGTACCCCTCAATCATCACACATACCCACACTCAGCACTGTACGGGTGCCTGACAAAAGTCCCTCACCAAGCACATCTCATGTGCCTACACCCACATGTTAATACCTAACTCCGAAGGATCAGATCCTAACCCAAGCACTTATCAAATCAAAAGTCAACAATCAATATCACTAAGCCCAAATGGGGCCTGGTGCATGCATCACCTCATTATCAATACCGCCCAATATGGGCCCCAACGGACGCGTCACCTCACTATTAATACTAACACGACACTATGGCCCAAGATAAGTGATTAATCTCCTCAAATCTCAATATGACAAACCCTCACATTACCATAAGCAAAATACCTCACGGAGTATACCAACATGCCACAACTCCGCTCAAACTCGTGTCACATAAATAAGGACACCAACAACATGGAAAATAACATATAAAGGGCACAACTAGACATATATAAATATATATAATATCATGACTGAAAATATGACTACAGTTAAGGCAAACAACTTAACATAGTAAATATAACCCTATCATATGTTAAACAGATAAACACATAGCCTAGATATGATTTCTAGTATGAATATTAGCTCATGAAGTCATATATGAGGAGAAACACGGTATCAAAGGGGAAGGGTAGCAAAATAAGACTTGCAATAGCCTAAAGTCTACCCCAGATCATGAACAACCATAATGCATGCATATACGCTCGTCGCCTCGCACGTGCGTCACCCCAACATATAACAAATACCATAGCCAACAGGGAGATTACCCTCAAACAAAGCTTAGGCAACGTACTTACCTCAAAGCGCGAGAATCAATACACCAAAAATCCCTTACCTCACAAATCGGCCTCCGAACGGGTCAAATATAGTCAAAAGCAACTCTATAACGTCAAACAAAGCCATAGGAATGAATTTCAAATAATAAAGCTTCGATCTTTATTCAATTCCCAAAAATTCAACAAAAATCAGTGCAGGTCCACATGATCAAAACCCGAGTCAAGGGGTAGATCTCGACTACCCATAGTCCCACGACTCTAAATATATGATTAGATTCCAAAACCAAGTCCAAATTGATCCCCAAAATCTCCAAGTTTTACTCTCTTAAGTTGTAGGCAACCCCCCAAATTTTCCTCAAAATTTCATGTTTTGGGTATTAATAATCCATGTAAATTCTCGAAATAATGATCGAAATTTGTAGAAATCACTTACCCCAAAACCTTGTGCGAAAATACTCTTAATAATCACTTATATCCAAGTTTAGGATTCAAAATATGAGATAATGGGTCTAAGTCCCGAGGAATGACATGTAAATGCGAACCGTCTCCCTCAGTATCAATCATCGCAAATGCGATCAGGAATGTCGCAAATGTGATACTCCACTTACAAATGCAGATGTCGCAATTGTGACACAAATTTTGCAAATTCGAACCTAGTCTTCACCGCCCAATATCGCAAATACGATCAAGACTCTGCAAATGCGGACCTTCGCAATTGCGAGTAGATCATCGCAATTGCGATGTCTGCAGCACCAGAAAAGCAGAAGCCTTATAAAACAATCCAAAACTCATTCGAAGCTTATCCTAGCCCCTCGAGCCCCACACCAAATATTCACACAAGTATATAAACCTCATACTAGTTCGCTCGTAAGCTCAAAACATCAAAATAACATCCATAACCAATAATCAAACACTAAAATACATCATGTAAGCCTTCAGGTTCATGAAATCCAAATATTCAAAACCAAATGTCTGATTCATACCAAACAAACTCGGAATGAAATCAAACTTTGCAAAAAAGTTTCACATGACAAAAAGGACTTATTCCAAGTCCCGTAACAACAATCGAAAATGGATAGGCTAAACGTCAACTCACGGTCAAACTTATGAACCTTCCAAACTGCCAATTTTCAACAAATAAAGCTAAAACATTCTAGGAACCACCAAATACAAATCCGAAAATATTCCTAAGTACAAAATTACCATACAAACCTATTGGAACAATCCAAACATGAATCCGAGGTCATTTATACAAAAGTCAAACCTTGGTAAATTCTTACAACTTAAGCTTCCATCAACACAACTAAGTATTCCAACTCCCTCCAAAACCTTCCCGGAATCAAACTAACCATCCCCTTAAGTTAAAATCCAACAATCAAGCACATGGGAAGTAGAAAATGGGGAATCGGGGCTCAAATACACAACACGACCGGCCGGGTCATTACATTTTCCCCTTCTTACACAAATATTTATCCTCGAACGAGTTTAGAGTCATTCCTGAAATGCCAAAAAAGTGAGGATATCACCTCCGCATATCATGCTCAGTCTCCAAATTTTCCTCCTTGATTGGTTGACCTCTCCACAACACCTTCACTGACGGGATCTTCATATACCTGAGCTTTTGAACCTGCCGATCCAAAATGGCCACAGGCTACTCCTAATACGCCATATTCTTATCCAACTGCATATTGGTGAAGTCTAAAACATGGGACTCATAATGTCATAACCCAAAATCTACTATAGATTGTGATGGCGCCTAATGCCGCCGTCAGGCAAGCCAACGTTAATTTATCAATTTATTTACTCATTTTATTACTTTCGAGATCATAATCTCCATTACTTAAATGGTATAAAATAGAATTTACAGAGTAAAAGGATAATAACTACATGAACTACAATAACTAACAACTGGTAGGAACCTCCAAAACCAGGTGTCACAAGTGCATGAGCATTTTCTAAGGAGTACAATAATAATACAACAGATGTCCCGAATGTAGTAAGACAAAATAAAATAAATAGCACAATGGAGACTCGGTGGACTGTGATGCGTAGCCTGGAATACAGCTCATAAACATTCTCCTCAACAGGTGTGCCTACGCGCCAAGGTGATCATCAAATGAGCATGTCAGATCCTGCACATTTAGTGCAGAAGTGCAGCATGACTACGTAAATCAACGCGTACTCAGTAAGTATCTAGCCTAACTCTGGGAAGTAGTGACGAGGGGTCGACATCGACCCTTACTAAAGGTCCAATAAAACAATGAATTAAAACATAAGCAGATATGAGGCATACGGCAATGATGGGGTAAATCTGTAAGTTGCATAATCTTCCAATTTCTTCTTTCAAAGCATGAATTTTTTAAATCTTGTATTCTACCTTAACAGTTCAGAAAAATGTCAAGTGTCATTATAAAATAAATAAGGAATACCATATAAATGCCGGGCACGAGTAGAGAGATTAACTCGTGAATATTTGAACTACTAGCGAAATAACATACGATTCTGCCGAGATCATTTGGCCCGATCCAGAATAATATGTACATTGCCGACGGTCGAGCGGCACGAACCATAGATGCATCTATATACTGCCGAGACGTTTGGCCCGCTCCACAAGAAAAGGAAGGAAGTTGCATTTATAGCGGCACGAACCATAGATATATAGCGGCACGAACCATAGATGCATCTATAGCGGCACGGACCATAGAGATAATATTTACCGTTTCTCAAATAACTCGCGCACAACTCAAATTGTTAAGGCTTGGCCTAGTATAATTATATTTATTTCTAAATCGATTTCATTTATAACTTCAATTAATTAAGCCGGCAAAATGAGTTCAAATAATTCAAATATTACATGATAAGTTCCTAAGTCTACCCGGACATAAACATGTTGTAGCTACGTACGGACTTTCGTCACCTCGTACGTACGTAGCACCCACAACTATTTGCACACAACAATAAATACCAACTAGGGGGTAGTTTTCCCCTCACAAGGTTAGACGGGAGACGTACCTCACTCCGAAGTTCCATAACTGACTCCAACTCCACACAAACACCTCAACCCGATGCCCGACTCTTCAAAACTAGCCAAACAACGTGCAAACCAATCAAAATATACCCTAGTACGTATAACCTAACAATTTAAAATGATTCTCAACTCCGAACAAAAGCCAACAAGGACGACCCTCGGGCCCACGTGCCCGAATTTCAAATATTTCCAAAGATAAACTTTACCCATAACACCACGAACTAAAATATATAACTTATTCCAAACAATTCAGTATATTCCAAACCATAACACCACGAACTTGTTGTTTACTTTGTATCAAACAATTCATATTTCATTTTAGACTTTTGTAGTATTCTAGTAGCTCATGTACTTCTTGTACCAATTTTTGGGAGTCGCCTCACACAATGATGATTTTGATTATTATACATTTCAGTATATTTCAGTCTTAGTTTCATTATTATGTTTTTAAATTATTAAATTGCTTAATTATTTAGATAGTGTTTGCTTTCCTAGAAAGCAAATATTAGGCGCTATCATGGCCCCGTGGTTGGAATTTTGGGTCATGACACTAACATAAGTGTCTAAACAAGCACATCTCGTGTGCCTGCACCCATAAGTTACCTGACTCCACAGAAGCGGATCCTAGGTGAACGGCCCAATCCCATAAGATTGTTTCATAGAAGTGTCGAGGCGAACGCCCCGATCCCATAAGAATGGTGTTACATGATAATATCGAGGTTGTACGGACCGATCCACATATGCATCTCCTAATACTGTCGAGGGATTAATGGCTCAATCCATAAATGTATCTCATAATCCTGCCGAGGCAAACAGACCTGATCCTATAAGAGTAGTGTTGAGGCAATCAGCCTGATCCCATAAAAATAGTGGAACTTTGGACGAGTCATTAGTCCAATGTTACACCCTATATTTTCGTACGTAAAAATGCATCGTAAGCAAACTAATGTAGGACAAAAA
>AWOL01S0020364.1:17393-27736 GCA_000715115.1 Nicotiana otophora
TTGGATCCATCAATCAAGTTCCCCAGGTCGCGCATGTCCAATAGTAGGTAAGCCCTTGCTAGGTGCCCTCCCTCATTGCCTTTCATATTCTGACAATCCGAGAGCCTCTTCCTCATCTTCCCCTCAAGTTCCATTAACCCTTGCTCCAAATATTCCAATCTTTATGTTGATTTAGTAGCAATTTCTTTCCATTCGCCGATGGATTCCATATCCACTTTGTTTTGTTCCAAATGTCTAGCTTCAGACTCGAAAACCTTCTTGCGCAGCATCCAATACTTGACTTGTGCTTCATCAGCGTCATCTATAACCCTATTTTTCAGGTTAATCCCTGGCTTGACATCTCCCGCTATATCATCTGCCAACCATGATGGGTAGAAGTATACATGGCCGACATGGTACCTATCTGGCTCGATAGTTTCTTTCTCTACAACGACCTTTTGATTCCACATTTGTTGTGCCTCGAACTTGAACGGAATGATGTTCCCTTTAAAGTCTACTTTATACTGAACCATGTTGGAAACCCGAGGTATAACCTGCTTTCTTCCCGCTTGCCTCATTACTCTTATAGGAGCATAAGGATAGATTCCTCTTAACTGATCAGCACTAAATGAGTGGTTTCTCTTGACCTGATGATGAACTCGCTGCTAGGGAACCATTCGAACATCCAATGTACCCTTTCGTCAGTCAAATTGCTGAAGAAACACACCCAGCTCACAACATTTCCAGGTTGCACGAACCTATCAGGGATAAATGTCATTCCTTTTGGATGATGGTAGGCTATGTAGTCATTCAATGGCCATCGTAGATGTTCCTGACGATATTCACCTATCTGGAAACGTTCTAATAACCAAACCTGTAGCAACAGATTGCAGCCCTCGAAATGCCCATACCCATGCTTGTATCGATTTAGAGCTCGGTACATTTCGGCCAAGATCATGGGATGATAGTGTAAGTTTGTCCTTCAATTCCTTCCATTAGAGTCCTAGCGACCATGGCTAAGCGAGTGTGGATCCTCCCCCCTTTCATCAGAAATATCAGCAACCCCAAGAAACAGACAATGAACATAAAAACTCGGCGGTGTGTCCAACCCAAAGAAATAATGGAAAGTTCATCACGGTGAAGGTGATATGACTTACTATGGCCATAACGTTCATAAAGGAATTCAAATGATATGTATGACTCCTTCAGATAGAGTAATAGATCATTATTCTTGAAACCCATCATTTTCAAAAAATCGCGGGGAATGAAATTTTCTGGTACTAATAAACCCGGACTATCCCATGGCAGCCTAGGGAAGCCTCCTATTTCCTCTACGAAAGGGGTCATCTCTACATTACCAAAGCGAAAGACAGCTCTTTTCTCATCCCAAAACATAGTGGCGGCCTCAATCAATGCGTTATTTGGCCAAATGTCCAATAAGGAAGGTAAATTTCTGAGGATGCTTTTCACATGATTCTGGTCACTAGGTGAGATGTTCTTCCACCATTCAAGCAGCAAAGGTGGGATATTTTGAACCATGTCGAACCTGGAACTTCGTTCCTCATTTTCTGCAAAACAAATAGAGTTAGCCCTTTCCCCCTCCGGGTCTGACTATTTACACATTAATGATCAACATATCATCATGTTTTCTCCAAGTAATGCACATAACGTGATGGTGTCCATTGGGATTATGGAAATCCCGTCGGGCTTTGGACAAGGCTTATCTTAGTGGATTATCACGTGGACAACGTTCTAACCCATACTAGGTTTGACATGATGCATGCATAGTTGATATTGGAGTAAGGTTTCTAGAAGGGTCTAGACTGGTATTATCCAGTGGACAACTTGAGAGGGAAAGGCACGGAACCGTCTTCTGCACCGCAGATCGACTAGTTTACCGCAAATAAGCCTTTCCAATTTAACAGGGTAATTTTGGAAGAGCGCGGACACTCATCAAGTGCCGCTATGTTATTAATCGGGCACGAGTGGAATATGATGTGGAGCATGCTTTATGCAAAGATAATAACACATTGCCAAGTATTTGCATGATAGATATGTGAAAGCAATAAACGCGGTATTAAGATAAAACATAAAGGACGTAAAAAGAAACACAAAAGAAGAAGTTAGTATAAGGAACATAGGGAATATAATAAAGTAAGCAGGGGACTACGGGTAGGAGAGACATGATATAGCTAATAAATAGCAGTTAGAGCAACTAAGGGCGAATATGTAAAGGGATGTGCATGTTATAACAAATATAAGCAAATAAAGGTGGAGAAGGGAAGGGATGTACATGTTATAACGGGTTTAGACAAGTAAAGGTGAACGGGAAAGGGATGTGCGTGTTATAGCAAATCTAACAAATAAAGATGGAAAAGGAATGTGCGTTTATAACAAAGAAAACTAATCCACATAAGCCAAGCTCATTATCGTAAGAGCCTAAGTGTAAATCCCCAGCAGAGTCGCCATGCTGTCGCGCTCCCTTTATTTTCTTGCAAAATCGGGTTTCGACATGTGACAACTCTTTAAGGAGGTATTAAAAGAGGAGAGTCGCCACCTAACGATTTAAGGTGCGTTAGGGCACCTATTATGCAAATGACTCTGTTTGACTAGTTAACGCCACCAAAGATCGAGTAAGGGCTCAAGTTACCTTAAAGAGGAGGCATTAAGAACTCCTCGAGCTCCACAATTGTGGGTCCCAGCTAAAGTTAAGATTATGTGGATTATAATTAAGCTAGGTGATCAAATAAATAATGGAGTTCAGAAGTCACAGAACTTTATTACAACATGATTGACATGGATCTTAGTGCGAATATAGGGATACAACTATTTAGATCTAATAACGATATACAAAGGGGGGGGGGAGGAAGGGGTCCTAAGTTTTTTAGCCTAAAGGATCATCCCGTGCAACATAAATAATACTTCGTAACTCCCTCAAGATGGGGTGTTACTCATATTATTCAGCGAGCACAGACTATCATCTCATGCTGCCCGATTACTAAGTTAAAGTTGTTACCTAAAAGCATTCTAATTGAATTATATGTTGTTACACTATGTGTGCACTACTTGTCCCATACCTATGGTCCAGGAGGTATTCGACCTTTTATTTGGATGGTTCTAGACCTCACTTAGGCTGCTGAGAAATGTCAAAACTAGGCGACATACAAAACATATTGGACTTTACATATAGGAAGTCAAGGCTCAAGTTTTCCTCCACACTTAAGAAACAAATGCACGCAAACACATATGGCGATCAGGAATCTGCAGAATCCTATAGACATGCTTTCTAGACGATCAAAGTATGCAAGCGATTTCAGATGCAGGATATAGCTTATAGATAGAATCATGTGTGTATCATAAGATAATTGTTGTGAGTTTTAAGTTACCAATCCTATATCAGCGATGCCTAAGGGATTTTCGCAATTGGGTACAACCGAATCTGCTAGGGAAAGAGTCCCAGAATTATTGATATGACATGCATGAAGCAATGTTTGAATGGTCTAGCATTAACCAATTATAGCGAGAAATTATTTCCTACAGGCAGGATCTCTAAGGCATAGTACTTTAGAGCTTGCTTTATTTATACTTAGTCCTATGAACAAGATTTCTGGTGAACAATGTGATACCATAGCAAGTAAAATGCTCAAAATCCCGTAGGCATGATTTCTAGTGAATAAGTGAAGTGAATTGAAGGAAAATTCATTTTTGTTCCTATAGGCAGGATTCTAATGCGGTTGAAAGCAGTCATGCAAATTGAAAGAGTGCTCACTTCCTATAGTCGTGATGTCTATAAACACGTAGCAGTAGACATAGGTAGTGCGTGTGTGCTTCTCTTAATGTCATGATCTCTACAGTGCTTATGTAATTGAACAACACATATAGCAAACACATTATCATGTCCTTTAGGCATGTAATCTACCCATCGCATGTAAATATTAAAATCTACCCCCATTCCCTTTTACTAACAACCCCAATTGTTTATACAAAGATTATTACAGGCCCAATAATGAGTAAACATATTACATAACAGTGAACAGGCCAACAGTAGACCCAAATAGAATAACTAAATACCCAGCCTTACTAGGCCTTCAACAAAGAGCCACGTTCAATACACGATCATGGGTCCATAGAAGATCCCATACCCATTCAAATGAGCCACATCACCAAGTGTTGCACCACTTGGAACAACCAATATAGTAATGCAGTACATGGCTGGGAAATAGAGTATTAGGGACGGTTTTGGAGGTTGAGAGAATGACTAAGACCAAGCCCTAGTGTGTCAGAGTTCCCAAGGGCCTCAATTGGACCCCGAGCAGTGCTCACACTAGGGAGGCAAATAATAGAACCTAGGTAGCCTTGGCTTTCAGCCGGCTATGACTGAAGTGTTCAGAATAGCATAAGTTGTCATTGAGGAAAAGGGGCAAAAGTTAGGAGATACATTCATATCCTAAAGTAGACATTGCCAAATTGAGCATATAGAGTAATTAATCAAATAGGCCAGTAGTTTCAGCAGGATAGCAAAGCACCACATAGATAGCCTCATATTGAAAGAAATTGGGGAAGAAAGAGGTTTTCTAGATATACATTATCATTCATGACATTAAACCAATTGGGACCTAAGAGGTTTGGATTAAGCTAAGCATGCATCTTAGTATCATAAGACAAACATATTAATTCTCATCAGGAGGCAAGATTGCATTAAAAGATGATAGGGAGCACACATTATGACAGTCCAAGCAACTACTGAAGGAACAGGGGATTAAGACATACTAGGGGCATATTAGCAGGGAAGCAAAATAACAACTGAGGGAAAAGGTCTTATAACATTAAAACATATTATGTATGAAAGACAAGCATCAGAGAGATTCAATACAGAGTGGAGAGTAAGCTCATGTTAAATAGCACATGTAGGTATTCTACCATCGACACAACAGTCTATTTACCTAAAGAAGGTCCAGATTGTGCTATGTATAGCTCTCGATGTTATGAAACAGACATGTTAACTCTCATCAGGGAACAAGACAACATTTGAACATATTAGGGGAACACACATTGTGACAATTCAAGTAATCACCGAAGGAACAAGGAATTAACTGAGTCAGAGACATGCTGGGGGACATATTAGCAGGGAAGCAAGGACATAGTTGATAGAAAAAAAGCTTAACACAGATTAGAACACATTACATATGCAAGATAATCATTGTAGAGATTCAGAATAGAGTGAAAATAAACTCATGACAGAAGGTAAATGTAGGCATTCAAGTATTGACCAGTAGACGAATTAACTAGGGAACGTCTAAGTTATGCCAGGTATTCATACTAATATCGAAACAGTTCAAATATGGTTGGGAAAAACAAGTTGAGATAATTGTTCTATAATTGAAAGCCATTATTAAAGGGGTGTGAGATCAAGTGAGCATGCTGAGTGACACAATAGCAGAGAAACAAGTCATTGTTAAAGTGAAGGTGTCGCGACCTAAACCAAAGGGCCACGACGGGCACCCGGCGTCTTACTCAACCGAGTACCAACATAACATATCTTTCTTATCGTACTATCATTGGTAACTGGGCCAACATGGCCACAACTTGTAATGTATAATTATAAGTGGGAAAGCACTGTATGAATGAACCATCTTTCTTAAATCATAAATACATATGGGTCATCAAGCCTTCTAACATACTGTACAAAATGAACCTCTGTCTACAAATCCTCTAAGAGTATTAGACGTCAAATGGGAATGGGTACCGGCCTACCCATAAGTCTGTAGCAAAATCCTGATATGATGACTCATAGACTCGGTTGCACTCCGAATGAGGTGGATTCTTACTGATCCTTCGCTGAATGCTAACCTCGTCTACTATGAGGGCTCGTCATACTGATTGTTTATACCTATAGGCAAGAAATGCAGCGCCCCCAGAAAAGGGACGTTAGTGCGAAATAATATACCGAGTAAGCAAGGCAATATACTGAAAGCTGAAACTGAACTGATAGTATAATAACTGAAAGTAATTGAGAGTTAAAGATAATCTGAAGATATGCTTACCTACTGATACTGACTCGACTCTCTCAATATAGAAAGTAAAATAGCTATCCGGCCCTATAAGGCTCGTTATATATATAACTGCTCTGCCGTAGTAGACTCATTCATAGGTGCTCGACCATAGTATGCTCTGTATCTCGGCCAACTAGGCTCTCTCATAGGTGCTCAGCCAAAATAGGCTCGGTATATAACTTATCCTCTGATCAGAGGTTGCCCCATAGGGGTCTGCACATCGATTATAGCTTGATGGTAATGAAAATGCTGTAATATTATTTATATAGGATCTCTACTCTCTGGACTGGAAGAAGACAATACTCAATTGAATATGAAGTCCCGATAAGGAGAATACTGAAATTTATAAGACTAGGATAATGTATATAAATTCGGGAGTATGAACTTCGCTTTATGCCTCGTTATCAAACACATGTAATTATGAGATCATGCCAAAATGAAGAAGGGGCTTAGCCTTAACATACCTGAGCCGATTCTCTTGAAAATCCTTCCAACACACGTTAATTGCGGCAAAACATGTAACGACGGATCGAAGTAGGGGAAAATTCGTATGATATTCTTGAGAAAGATTGAAACGTGCTCCCTTAGAATTTGTAATTCGCGTATCAATAGCATTGTAAAGGTTCACATGAAATCTTTTTGGAGAATTCTATCTGAATCTCTAGCAAGAATTTCCATTTCCTTTAATGATGTAGGGAGGTTATTTTGTTTAATTCTCATTCACTTCTCTTCGTGAATTAGAAAGTCTTATACCTTAGTGGGTGTGGGCCCCACAAAGGTGATGACTTAGCCTCCAAATAAGACACCTTATCAAATAAATTAAGAGTCATTCATTTGAGAAAGGTTTGATGCCATGTAAATAGTTATAAGGCTTATCCAAAAATTATCCACTTAATTCCTTAATCAACTCATTAATCCCCCACTAATCCAATAGTTAACCAATTATCTACATAATTAAGAATTATCTCAAATTACTTATAATACTACTCACTTTTAACACACTTTATACATCTTGCTATCATGGTCATGTGGTACCTTGTATGGCACTAGTCCATAAATACGGGGTATTGTAGGTTGGACCGTATTTTATCCCAATATGCCAAACTTCGACAAAATTTGCTTTTCTTCGATTTGCTTACCCTCTTTCCTTCACGAATTTACTTATCATTTGTTTGAAGTAGCACAATACTTATAATCCCAAAATAATCTCATTCCTGAACTTACGTTGATTAACTTAGGATGAAATTTTAACGTACCAAAATGCGGGATGTAAAATCTCATTTCCGAGATTTCATCAATTTATTTATGGCGTACTTTCATGTACGAAATTATGGGGTGTAACATTATTCCCCCCTTTGGAACATTCATCCTCGAATATTGACTGATGAACTTATCATTTTCATAACCCATAGCTCTTGCAAATACTTTAGTGTCTCTTTTGCCATCTAGGCAACTATTCTATGAATGCATCCCAAACGACAGGGCATTCCCCCCTTTACGCCTCTTTCTCCCACCACGACTTGTGGTTGGAATCATTCCAATCTTGTAACTGTTGCTATCAATTTTTTTTCATGCAGCCTGTACGACTCTGACTTTGTAAGTGCGCCTATGTGACTCTTCTCTCCCTTTTCCACCACCTTTTAGCCAATCCCTAGGCCTCATTTTATGAACATATACAGAGCTTAATAAGATGTCCCTCTAGGAATCTATAAGTACAATGAAGTTCTTCGCTTGATACTTTGTTGAACTTACAAATATTGTTATATCTTATTTCATAGACCCAGTTATCCATTCGTATGACTTTACTGCATCTAGGTAGGTTATACTGTACCATAACTCTTACTTTGATTTATCATTAGTGAGGTCTGCTACCAAACTCAAGGTTACTCTTTCGCTGCTTATCATATATGTATAAATCTAAGTCCTTTAATGCTTCCTCATTATTGTTCATCTTAAGAATGATGGCTTACTCTCATCTCATATTTTGTAACCCTTATCCATCCATTATTGATTCACCTCAATATTGATCTACACTCTACCACTGAAAACTTGAAACCTCTTACGTAATCACTATGGCGCACGTTGCATTGAGCATCATTTGAAGTGATTTTCCTGATCCACCTGGGGGCGATACAATGCTATATTTCCATAATCGTATTTCATAGAATCCCAATGTGATTTACCTTATGTGGATAATCGAACACGTCATCCATCATCTATCACAATTACACCTTCATTCTACTATCGGGGCAACATTCCATCTCTTATAATGCTACTAGTCTTAGATTCTTTTGAGTTCATTCAGGATATACTGAGCTTTCCATAACTTAGAGAATCCATCAGCTCTCTTGTTTTTATGGGCTTAATCCCGAGGACTTATCCATTCTCGTCACCTCCTCACTCGCCCTTTCTTATCCTTACTATTGTCTTCCTAAAACCTTGTCGCTTTACCATAATTTTGCTTGCAACCTTCCTTCAACTTGCTTGCACCATAGCTTTTCCTTGTGTTATTTGAGAACATCAAGCGAGACATCACATCGTATCTAACTCCTCTTTACTTTCTTAATTATACTTCTCGATACCTAGAAACCATAGGCTGGAAGACATGCTACTAACAGTGCTGCTGTCATTCCTGGATACTGAATCCCCGTGCTTCAAGCCTTCTATCCGAAGTATGAACTATTCATAACCTTCTGGGTTTGAGTATTTGGTATGTTGTTTACCTTTGCCTTAAAATCTCGCATCATATCTTCTATCTCCTTCATGACCTCCCTTACACATAGGTGTAATTTACATCAATAACTTGAAGCTCTATTATAATACGTGCATCTCTAGTTCACACACAATCCGGTGGGAGATTCATACTGACTTCTTATGAGGATGGTACTCTTCTAACTGGCTTTCTCGTAGAGCCGTAATAGAATATGGTTGTACTATCTCTCTTGTACCTCTGATATTAAGGGTGATTCTTCTATGTTATCAATCACGATTCCTGAAATTTTTCGGGTCCAATAATCAGACTCCTGATTTATTTAGTTGATTAAACTCTTTAGTTTCCTCTTCCGTCTGATCAGCCTTCACATAGGTTTAAGCTATCTTCCGATCTGCGGCTCCTAGTATTAGTTATTACTTTAGCCTTTCATGGACGCTATGGAATATCCACGATACAATCTTTTAACAGTTCAATCCTTTGTTTATGACCTAGATTCAATTCTTTCTTTTAACTTATACCGAAGTCTTCTACGATTGTATGATTGCCAACATACATGCTGCATGAATAATACTTCGAAATCTTAAGTGCATTCGTAACGTAACTAACTCTGATCGAATAATTCCTTTTGTTCCTTCTCAACTTTCTTTAAACGCGAGTTATTACTTTTCCTAGACTTCCTGCCCCCTTGTTGCTTGCATACTTAGCTTATCTTGTTCCCATCCTAGCTTTTTGTGCAACTCATATGATTTCGACCATTACTTTTGGTTTCACTTCCCACTCATTAGCCACGATAGGTGCCACTTTCTTATGGAGTGTATACAATGTTGTTTGTGAGACTGTTGTTATAAGATCATTACCTCCTTAGGTCACTGAGCTTCGGTTGAAGCCTTCTTCCTTTCCACTTCAGCTAGTCTTTCATTGTAGTACTTAAGGAGACCCTCTGACTCTTGTAAATTTGCGATCTTATTACATCGAATACTCGACGGAATTTTTGATGTTCTTTCCAACATATAAATATTCGTAGTTACTTATTTCCACGCCCTTGTTCTTGTAGGGTTTCTTCTGAACTAATATTTTGACTATCATCCCTGTGGCATTCTCTTTAATTCCCGTTACACTCATACGATACCTTTAACTACCCCAGCTCCTATCTGAATATTTCTCGAGTGTCACGATATCATTATCTACGAGACTAAATTCCCCATGTTGGGGTTTACTATGTTCATCTTGCACAATTTGTTGTTTTGTTTGTATCCTCTTGTCTAGCCATAACTAGGCTCTTCCTGGATCAACTACTAACTACTCGTTGGCCCATTCTCATATCAATATTCTGCGTAATCTTTCTTGGGTTATTTCCTTTGCCTTAGCTTACCTCTCGCACTTGCTCCTTATTTATATATAACATCTCAGGTAGGAACCCTTACTTCCTCTCCTTGACATCGTGTTTGCATAATGTTCTGGAATCATAGCATAACTGTAGGATTTGAACGAGTGCATTCTTATCCCTTTCTCATTTTTATCGCATTCTTCCTTTACCATTCCATAGTTACTAGAGCCACTTAATTATGACTTAATGTCACATCACACCATATTCCCCC
>AWOL01S0020366.1:0-11661 GCA_000715115.1 Nicotiana otophora
TTAAGGCTTAAGAGTGCAGATTCGAGTTCTAAAACATAAGATGACCTTTTGGGTCATCACAAAGATTTTCTGAAACTTTTAAAATACCAACCTTCCATAATAAGCTCTGAAATGATCTCGGGTGATCCGATACTCAACCCAAACATACGCCCAAGTCCGAAATCAATATACGAACCTATTGGAACCTTCAAATCCCGATTTCGAGCCCGTTTACTCAAAAGTCAAATCTTAGCCAATTCTTCCAACTTAAAGCTTCCGAAATTAGAATTTTCTTTCCAAATCAATCCCGAACTTCTTTTCCGACCACACGTACAAGTCATTCTACCTGAAGTGAAGCTACTCAAGGCCTCAAACCGCCGAACGACATGCTAGATCTCAAAACGACCAGTCGGGTCGTTACATTCTCCCCCACTTAAACATACGTTCGTCCTCGAACTTGCTAGGGACTGCTTCGGAGTTGTCCAAAATCACTATTTAACACCTCGTGCACCTACCCATGCTACCACAATCTAGTTGGACACATTAGATCGAGTCAAACTAAAGATCCTCCCTTTTATTTAGTCGATAAACCTTAGAACCAAATTTCAACCTCTGAATTCTTCTACAAGATCTGATTCTAACATACAAACACTGTATCAATCACTACACATTGTACCAAAACATGATCATACACCTGTGCTGAATTCACACCATGCACCACATAAGTCGGTTGCCCACAATCACATCCTCCGACCACAATAGCTGAAATTTTACGAATCTGATGCCTGCAACACATCTCATGATGCATATAAAACCTATTCCAACTCTCGCAATACAGCCACGATGAAAGAGACATGTAGAAACTCATAACCACCTGCCGAATCAATAATTCATGGAGTCTCTCCTTCTGACAAGAACCATTACCTCATTCTGAGATGAATAACAATATTTTCTCTTTAATGTACCTTATATGAATCTGATTGCACTAATTTCAGGTCCAATAATCTCGTCTCACCCAGTATAAGTTGTTCAGGCAATAAGCTACCTTAAACACTGACCCAGATCTCACATGACGCCATCAATGCACCGACAAGCTACAACTCGAATGTGACACGTAAGGAGGAACGAACTCTAGAAAAGAATTATCCAGCCCGCGTAACGAATAAAACGGTCGAACATATGTTATGAACCCTTCTCAGAGAATGAGAAACGAAATACGCAGGAATAGATATAGGGAAATGTACTCAACATAACACTATTGCGATGTGCAACCCGATCTAAACATGATATCGTTGCGGCGCGCAACCCGATCCAAACATGATACCGTTGCGGCATGCAACCCGATCCAATTAACACACCCGTGGTGGTGTGCCACCCGATCCACTCATAAAAATAAATAAGGACATACTCATCAAGCCACAATGCTTCTACCTACGGAATACCGAATATCGGCCATAAGCACGCTAAGTGCAAAAACAAATACAACTCTGGGGAGACGGATAGCGCAATAAGCCACAAAACCCAAGCACGGCTAAGGTGCGATAAATAATCTGCATCTCGAGAGCCATCCTGTCCATCTAATATCACAAGCTACACGGGACCACAACACAGGTGCGAACAACCAAGCCGTCTCAATATGAGACAAACTCCCACAGCTCACAACCAAAGGACTAGGGCTCCTTCCAGGCATAAATTTTCACATACGCGACAGTACGAGAATCTCCATACTTGGTTTTGATCTTTAGCAATCGAGTGACTAATACGACATACTCATACAAATCTCCCCGTGGGGTACACTCCCACGACCTTCCGCACCAGGTAGTAAAGTCTGCACATCCATACCACCAACCGCATAATTCTGTAAGGCAAATCACAATCCGCTAATCAATACACCATGCCTCATCCACAGAACACCATTCTCATGCGACACTAAGATAACGCCAGCTTACTCTAAACATTTGAATTCTTCCCTACTCATGCTCATGACATTCGTATCCACACTGATCCGCTAATCCTCCACTTTCAAATTTCCGCGCTGCTCACTGCACCTATCATTCCTCTACGCAATACTACACGCATTTACCATAACCCTTGAACTACTAGTAAATTAACCACTTCATTGGCTAGAAACCTTTCACTTAGCTCCTTTCAGAAGAACCACTGCAACACGCAACTGAATTCTCAAACCGTAGAAAATACAACCTCAAGCCGTGATCTAAACTGTCATAACTCTTTCGAAATTAATTTACACAACAAAACCATCGGAATCAAATACTTATCAAATCAATCAGGTCATGGTGGTTGTTAAGTCCGCATGCGCAACCGCAAACCACATGTATAACTTCACACACCGATGGAACTGATCATTGCCACAACCAAGCTGATTTAACCATTACTATCTGATCCAACTTCTTTCAATGTACTCTTGACCAGACATAGAAATATAATAGCCCCATTCACAACATAACGAACTCAATACGCACTAATCCCAAGTGACCCGAATTGCGAGACCACATTGTCTCAATACCCATGAACCACCTCATACCCTTCTCAAGCGCACAATAGCATCTATAACTAGTATCCCCAGTTTGCAAGACCTTCCGCGAATCCAAAGATATTTCTTCCTTTACTCCAATACTGCACCGCATACCCGACGATTACATAGAACATTCCAAGTTTCGTTCGCAATCCACTGTGAAAATGCGGTCCTTAACTAGACAACGGACCAGAAATCCTTAGGCACTGCACTTTAATTCTTGAACCCACTAGGACTGTTGTTGAGAGTCACCCACTCTGACCCGATCCCGAACATAGCCGAACTTCAACGCTCTGCTAGCACATGAACACCCAATCAAAGAAATAACCGACTGAATTCTTTTCCTTGTACACTACATCCATAAGAAGTATAAATTCTAAGTCTTCCCAAATCCTGCACCTCAATCGATAAGGTGACGTATAGCACACATTCATCAAGTTCCTTGCTCGAATTACCCCTGATATTTTCTTTTCTTAGTCGTAAATAATCCATCAATGCATCGATAACCAGAAACCGCACAAGTAGATAACCACGCAATCCAATCGTAGACGGTGGGGCTACCCCACTTAGCTTTAAGCTACCATCACATAATGTAGAGCCCACAACGATTCCTCCTTCTTATTTACCATAAACCCGTACCGTTAACCCGCCAAACTTCTTATAGTTTCTTATTAAACTTTACATGAACATCCTGAATTATCAGCCATAATCGTATACTCGACCTTCTGCTTCATAGTACGTAGAACTCTTCGTAGAAACTTCATCAAATCACACAAATGCTGACCTGTCCACAGGAGATAGTCCGCCTACGGTATTCCATGCCGACATCTTCCAACGACGCTGCGCTGGTTACAACTGCTACATAATCAGTAAATTCTCCCGAGCCCATGCTCGTCCACCAGTTGTACANCAGAAAATACAACCTCAAGCCGTGATCTAAACTGTCATAACTCTTTCGAAATTAATTTACATAACAAAACCATCGGAATCAAATACTTATCAAATCAATCAGGTCATGGTGGTTGTTAAGTCCGCATGCGCAACCGCAAACCACATGTATAACTTCACACACCGATGGAACTGATCATTGCCACAACCAAGCTGATTTAACCATTACTATCTGATCCAACTTCTTTCAATGTACTCTTGACCAGACATAGAAATATAATAGCCCCATTCACAACATAACGAACTCAATACGCACTAATCCCAAGTGACCCGAATTGCGAGACCACATTGTCTCAATACCCATGAACCACCTCATACCCTTCTCAAGCGCACAATAGCATCTATAACTAGTATCCCCAGTTTGCAAGACCTTCCGCGAATCCAAAGATATTTCTTCCTTTACTCCAATACTGCACCGCATACCCGACGATTACATAGAACATTCCAAGTTTCGTTCGCAATCCACTGTGAAAATGCGGTCCTTAACTAGACAACGGACCAGAAATCCTTAGGCACTGCACTTTAATTCTTGAACCCACTAGGACTGTTGTTGAGAGTCACCCACTCTGACCCGATCCCGAACATAGCCGAACTTCAACGCTCTGCTAGCACATGAACACCCAATCAAAGAAATAACCGACTGAATTCTTTTCCTTGTACACTACATCCATAAGAAGTATAAATTCTAAGTCTTCCCAAATCCTGCACCTCAATCGATAAGGTGACGTATAGCACACATTCATCAAGTTCCTTGCTCGAATTACCCCTGATATTTTCTTTTCTTAGTCGTAAATAATCCATCAATGCATCGATAACCAGAAACCGCACAAGTAGATAACCACGCAATCCAATCGTAGACGGTGGGGCTACCCCACTTAGCTTTAAGCTACCATCACATAATGTAGAGCCCACAACGATTCCTCCTTCTTATTTACCATAAACCCGTACCGTTAACCCGCCAAACTTCTTATAGTTTCTTATTAAACTTTACATGAACATCCTGAATTATCAGCCATAATCGTATACTCGACCTTCTGCTTCATAGTACGTAGAACTCTTCGTAGAAACTTCATCAAATCACACAAATGCTGACCTGTCCACAGGAGATAGTCCGCCTACGGTATTCCATGCCGACATCTTCCAACGACGCTGCGCTGGTTACAACTGCTACATAATCAGTAAATTCTCCCGAGCCCATGCTCGTCCACCAGTTGTACAAGCCTGTTCCTTCTCCGCTAACACTAACTGAAAGTTCAACAATACCTTCAAAACTCAAAGCTATGTTGCATCCGTAACAATAATCAAATCTTCACACCCCTCTTTATTTCAAGCAAACTCCTCTTTTCCATATTCAATCTTTCTCCGTACAGTAACCATAATTCCAATTATAATCCGTGGACCTAGTCACTCCCACTATGCCTTCCAAATTGCTCAAATCTTCCTCAAGCTACGTGGCTATCCTACCACAGAATCCATATGCTACTCTGCCACTCCCACTTCGGTCAAACCATCTCCTTTAAGCAACTTCTCGACCTCCGCTTCTCATACTTGACCTGCTAGTAACTCATCCTCCGCTAGACACCTCCCGCCATGTCCTTCCTTATACTTTGCTGCCCAAATGTTGTGTCAAATCAAATCCATACATGTAGAACCGGAACTAATGAATTGCTACCAGCTCTAAACCTCCTAGAAGATCATCCTTCTCGAGCCATCAACATTAGAAATACCAATTCGATCCTGAATCGTTGCACACCGCTATCTATGACAACTGCCCCTCAACTACCATTCCACAACACCCTGCCCTGAAGGAAAAATCAAAGAAGACCATAACACCGGCGAACTGTAATGCGTTCAAACAAGGAAGATGACACCGCATCATAACGAAAATTCCACCACATCCGAAGATACCAAGTCTCGTTACACCATAAACCAAACCTGAACACCCATCGTCTGATTACCTTCCTTTGCTGGAATTAAATGTTAAACATCTAAATCACGTACTGAGAAATCCTTCTTCTGAGCCATTCACTGCCACGATCCATACATAAGCACTCTACCATTACACAAATACGGTGCGATAACAACTCATGAACAACATAGCAATCTGTGCATAGCTTCAAAACCATAGGAAGTATAGATACTGAACTGAAACGACAGAACATCCTTCCGTAAGGCGATGATAATAGCCTTCCCGAACACGCAGGGAAAAACATCATGCACCACGTCTGCAGTATCAATACCACTACTCGACGTCCAATTGATAACAAGCACTTCACGTCACATAAGATTGAGTAGGAAGGAAATAATGGCACAAGCCTTAATGGAATCAAACCACACTATGAGGAAATCAAGAAGGGAAGTGCGTCTAACAGCCCTATAGCCTCTCGAAGATAAGTACAGATATCTCAGTACTGATCTGCAAGACTCTACTAGACTTGCTCACGACTAGTGAGACCCAAGTGAACCTAACGCTCTGATACCAAGTTGTTACGACCCAAAATCCATTATAGATTGTGATGGCGCCTAACACCGCCGTCAAGTAAGCCAACAGTGATAAATCAATTTAATTACTTATTCTAGTACTTTAAAGTCATAATTTTTATTATTTAAATAGTATGAAATAGAATTATATGAATTTCAATAGTGAACAACTCGTAGGAACTATCAAAACCGGGTGTCACAAGTGCATGAGCATAAACTAGGAAATATAATAATATGCAACATCTGTCTGGAATACAAATTAGACAGGAGAATAAAATAACTCTGATGGAGACTCTACAGGCTGCGGAATCGTGACATGCAATGCAGCTCACGGTAAAGTCCCCTCAATAGCCGCGCATCTGCGCCCAAAAGACCACCAGACATATATGTTCCTGCACAAAAAGTGCAGCAAGCNCTCCGTACAGTAACCATAATTCCAATTATAATCCGTGGACCTAGTCACTCCCACTATGCCTTCCAAATTGCTCAAATCTTCCTCAAGCTACGTGGCTATCCTACCACAGAATCCATATGCTACTCTGCCACTCCCACTTCGGTCAAACCATCTCCTTTAAGCAACTTCTCGACCTCCGCTTCTCATACTTGACCTGCTAGTAACTCATCCTCCGCTAGACACCTCCCGCCATGTCCTTCCTTATACTTTGCTGCCCAAATGTTGTGTCAAATCAAATCCATACATGTAGAACCGGAACTAATGAATTGCTACCAGCTCTAAACCTCCTAGAAGATCATCCTTCTCGAGCCATCAACATTAGAAATACCAATTCGATCCTGAATCGTTGCACACCGCTATCTATGACAACTGCCCCTCAACTACCATTCCACAACACCCTGCCCTGAAGGAAAAATCAAAGAAGACCATAACACCGGCGAACTGTAATGCGTTCAAACAAGGAAGATGACACCGCATCATAACGAAAATTCCACCACATCCGAAGATACCAAGTCTCGTTACACCATAAACCAAACCTGAACACCCATCGTCTGATTACCTTCCTTTGCTGGAATTAAATGTTAAACATCTAAATCACGTACTGAGAAATCCTTCTTCTGAGCCATTCACTGCCACGATCCATACATAAGCACTCTACCATTACACAAATACGGTGCGATAATAACTCATGAACAACATAGCAATCTGTGCATAGCTTCAAAACCATAGGAAGTACAGATACTGAACTGAAACGACAGAACATCCTTCCGTAAGGCGATGATAATAGCCTTCCCGAACACGCAGGGAAAAACATCATGCACCACGTCTGCAGTATCAATACCACTACTCGACGTCCAATTGATAACAAGCACTTCACGTCACATAAGATTGAGTAGGAAGGAAATAATGGCACAAGCCTTAATGGAATCAAACCACACTATGAGGAAATCAAGAAGGGAAGTGCGTCTAACAGCCCTATAGCCTCTCGAAGATAAGTACAGATATCTCAGTACTGATCTGCAAGACTCTACTAGACTTGCTCACGACTAGTGAGACCCAAGTGAACCTAACGCTCTGATACCAAGTTGTTACGACCCAAAATCCATTATAGATTGTGATGGCGCCTAACACCGCCGTCAAGTAAGCCAACAGTGATAAATCAATTTAATTACTTATTCTAGTACTTTAAAGTCATAATTTTTATTATTTAAATAGTATGAAATAGAATTATATGAATTTCAATAGTGAACAACTCGTAGGAACTATCAAAACCGGGTGTCACAAGTGCATGAGCATAAACTAGGAAATATAATAATATGCAACATCTGTCTGGAATACAAATTAGACAGGAGAATAAAATAACTCTGATGGAGACTCTACAGGCTGCGGAATCGTGACATGCAATGCAGCTCACGGTAAAGTCCCCTCAATAGCCGCGCATCTGCGCCCAAAAGACCACCAGACATATATGTTCCTGCACAAAAAGTGCAGCAAGCGTAGCATGAGTATATAAATCAACGCGTACCTAGTAAATATCTAGCCTAACCTCAGAGAAGTAGTGAGGAGGGGTCGACTTCAACACTTGCTAGTGGTCCAATAAGACAGATACAGTAGAAGTAAACAGGTGTGAGTCAGAGTAAATAAGCGAAATAACAAGTATAATACGTGGTACAATCCTTCTCTCATCAATAACTCAAACTATCAGCTAGTAGCTACCTCCTCAATCGGAGTATATATATAATGGACCTTACCAGATAGGTCGTCATAGTTCAATCAGGAAAAGCTCACAGATATGCTGGCTTCTTGCCAATTATTACGCACGACTTCATAAGAGTATTTTATAGAAATATCGAGGCATACGACTCGATCCATCATAACATTGCCGAACTATAGATACATCTATTTTGTTGCCGAGGAGAATGGCCCGATCCCACACGAGTGTGGTATAAAATCCTACCGAGGCGTACGGTCTGATCCATCATAATGTGCGCACTGTCGAGGGTCGAATGGCATGAACCATAGATGTATCTATCCTGCCAAGGTGAATGGCCCGATCCCATTAGAATAAGAAGCTTTGATGGGTCCTCGACCCCACTCATGAATAGTCATGTGAGTTATAGATTTTAAGGGAACCTTTCGATGAGAACACATATCGCGGGAAAATTTCATAAGGAGAGTAAAATTAATCTTTGGCTTATCATGAAGCCCATCAAATCTCTACAATAGCAAGTCCATCACTCTACGCAAGTCTAGTCTCAAGTCGTAATGTAAAATAGAGGAATTTAATAGGCAAGAGACAACTCAAATAGTGTAGTTATAGCATGGCGGGAACCTAAGTCTACCCGGACATAACATGAATCTAGCTACGTACAGACTCTCATTACCTTGTGCGTACGTAGCCCCCGCAACATGTAGCACATAACAAATACATCACCTAGGGGTAGTTTTCCCCTCATAGAGTTAGACATGAGACTTACCTCGCTCCGAAGTTCCATAACTGGATCCAAAGCCTCTCTAACACCTCAAATCAATTCTTGTCGATCCAAAACTAGTCAAACAAGGTGCAAACCGATCAAAATATACTCTAATACCCATAATTTATCAATTTAAACAATTTCCAACTCCGCTGGAAAAGTCGATAAAGACAACTCTCGGGCCCAGGTGCCCAGATTCCGAACATCTTTGAAGATAAACCTTACCCATAATACCACGAACAAAAATATATAATTTATCCCTAATTTCATGCCCAATTTCGTGGTCAAAATCCAAAAATACCAATTTTCTAGGTTTTTCACCAAAAATCCCAATTTCTACAATATCCCATGCTTAAATCCATATATAAACCATGTATTCAACTCACAATGTGAAGAAAGCACTTACCCCATAATAGTTGATGAAGATGGCACTCCAAAAGTGCTCCACAATAGGCTATCATGGACGAAATGAAGTGAAATTGAGCCAAACCCTCGTTTTAAAGAAACACACTGCCCAGCCCGACCTTTGCACCTGTGGTCCAATAGTTGCTCCTGCATCTCCGCACCTATAGAAAATACTTCACAGGTGCGGCTCTAACTCAACCCAGCAGCCTCCGCTTTTGCGGCCCAAATAGCGCTTATGTGCTTCCGCTTCTGCGGATAACAAGCGTTTCTGCACTCACGCAGCTGTATGCCAAAGTCCGCTCCTATGATCCTAGGCCTTCTTAGCCAATTCTGCTTCTGTGATCTCCGTTCCGCATCTGCGGCTTGGCAGGTGCGGATATTTACTCGCACCTGCGCTCCTACCCACCTCGCCCAGAAACACTTCTGTAACGACCCGACCGGTCGTTTTGAGCCATGGTATGTCATTCGACACTTTGAGGCCTTGCGTAGCTTCACTTCAGGTGTTATGACTTGTACGTGTGGTCGGAATTTAATTTCGGGAAGTTCGAAGTTGGTTTGGAAAGAAAATTCTAAATTTGGAAGCTTTAAGTTGGAAGAGTTGACCAAACTTTGACTTTTGACTAAACGACCTCGGAATTGGGATTTGAAGGTTCCAACAGGTTCGTATGATGATTTCAGACTTGAGCGTATGTCTGGATCGGGTCTCGGATGACCCGGGAGTGTTTCGGCGCCTATTGTGGAAGTTGGCATTTTGGGAAAGATTTCATAAATTTGAGTTAAAGTGCATTTCAATGTTATCAATATCCGTTTGGGATTTCGAGCCTGGGAATAACTCTGTATGGTGATTCTGGTGTTGGGAGCGCGTCCGGATATGGATTTGGTGGTCCGTAGGTCATTTTGGGGCCATTTGGCGAAAGTTAGAAATTTGAAGGTTTTTGAGAAGTTTGACCGGGAGTGGACTTTTTGATGTCGGGGTCGTATTTCGATTCTGGAAGTTGGGGTAGGTCTGTAATGTCGAATGTGACTTGTTTGTAAAATTTGAGGTCAATCAGACGTGATTTGATAGGTTCCGGCATCGAATGTAGAAGTTTGAAGTCCTAAAGTTCATAAAGTTTGAATTGGGGTGCGATTCGTGGTTTTGATGTTGTTTGATGTGATTTGAGACCTCAAGCAAGTTCGTTTTATGTATTGGGACTGGTTGGTATGATTGGACGGGGTCCCGGGGGCCTTGGGTATGATTCGGGGTGGTTCCGGACCAAGTTTGGGTGTATTGATGTTGTTGCTGCTGGTTCTGGTGTTGTTCTTCACGTTCGCAAGGAGCATCTCGCGTTCGCGAAGAAGGATTTTGCTACTGGAACTTTGTTCTTCGCGTTCGCGAAGAAGGAAGTTTTCTTGTCCATCGTCTGACTTCGAAAGCTTATATCTCTCAATCTATAACGAATCTAGAGAGGATCCAAAAATAAAAGTTGTAGCCCTTGGTGTGTAGTTTGCAAAAAGGTAAACCATTTGTCATTTGGGATTGTGTACAAAGAGTTATGGTGGATAAACTACAGACTATCAGGGAAGAGTTTGGAAATCTCTGCTGCACAGGGCTGACTTTGGAAGCTTACATCTCGCAATCTACAATGAATTGGGAGATGAGCAACTATGAAAGTTATAGGCCTTGATGTCTAGTTTCCAGAAAGTCAAACCATTTTTGATTTGGAGTTTTGTAAAAAACAATTATAACTATTATATTATAGGTTATCTGAGAAGAGTTTGAAAATGGCTTTTGAGAATTTTGTGCATCGCGAATGCGATGGGGGTCTCGCGAACGTGAAGAAGGGTCGCCTAGGCAGTGTATAATTTGGAAAAAATGGGTTTGGCTCATTTCATCTCATTTCCTCCATGAGAGCCGACCTAAGAGCGATTTTGGAGCTCCATCTTCATCATCTATGTCAAGGTAAGTGATTCCTACCTATTGCAAGTTAAATACTTGGTTTATATATGAATGTAGGCGTAAAAATTCATGGAAATTTGTAGAAATATGGGATTTTAAAGAAAAACCTAGAAATTGGTATTTGTAGATTTGGACCACGAATTTGGTCATGAGATTGAGAATAAATTATATATTTGAGTTCGTGATGTTATGGGTAATGTTTATCATCGAAAATTTTCGAAATCCGGGCACGTGGGCCTGAGGGTGATTTTTATCGACTTTTCGATCGGGGTTAGAAATTATAGTAAATTGCATTATAATGAGTATTAGAGTATATATTTTTGAATTTTCACATTTATTGACTAGTTTTGGAGCGTTGGGAATCGGTTTGAGTTGTTGGAAATGTCACGCCCCAAACGTGAAGGGACGTGGCCGGCACCCGGTACCATACTCGGCCCGAGCGTAC
>AWOL01S0020376.1:5939-19172 GCA_000715115.1 Nicotiana otophora
TCCGATTGACCTTAAATTTTGCACACAAGTCATAAATGACATAACATACCTATTCCCATTTCTATAATCAGAATCCGACCCCAATATCAAAAAGTCAACCCCCGGTCAAACTTCAAACTTTCAATTTTTCCTATTTTCGCTATTTCGAGTCTAATTTAACTACGGATTTCTAAATAATTATCCGGACATACTCCTAAGTACAAAATCACCATACGAAGATATTGAAACCATCAAAACTCCATTCCGGAGTCGTTTTCACAATAGTCAAACTCCGATCAACCCTTTTCATTTAAGCTTCCAACAGGAAATTTATTCTTTCGAACTTATCCCGAAACACCTGAAAATCAATACCGAGGATTCACACACGTCATAATACATCATATTAAGCTATTCAAGACTTAAAATAGTAGAAAGGAGCATAATTACTCAAAATGACAAGTCAGGTCGTTACAGATGCGGGCATGGATCGCAAAAGCGGAGGCTCGCTGGGTAAGTGATTTCCGCAGAAGCGAATTTCTTTCCGCAAAAGCAGATGCGCAGGTGCTAGTCCAGGATTCGCAGGTGCGGAAATGTCTGAGCAGTGTTAAAAATGAGAGTTTATGAGATGTTTCTCATTTTGGACATTTTGGAACTCGGTTTGGGCGACTTTGGAGAGGACTTTTTTCACACAAGTTGGGGTAAGTGTTCTTGACTCCCTTGTGATTATATTTCATGAATTAATCTTCATTTTTGGTGTATGATTATCGAATCTACAAGAGAAATTGAAGGAAATTTCTATAATTTCATAAAACGAATTTTCAAGTTTTGAATACCGATTCGGAGTCAGATTTGAGTGAAATTAGTATGGTTGAACTCGTAATTGGATGGGTTGTCGAATTTTGTGAGTTTCGTTGGATTCTGAGATGTGGACCCCATTGTCGATTTTCCGAGAGAAGTTAGGAATTTTTATAAATTGTTACACTACCAGCATTGGAGTATATTTTGATTAATTTGCATGTTGTTTGACTAGTTTTGACTCATTTGGCATGGAATTGAGGATATATGAAGGCGTTCGGAGGTTGATACAAGCGGAATGGAACTTCCAGAGTTTTGTTTAGCTTGCTCGGCATTGGATTCGTCTTGTTTGAGGTAAGTAATACTTCTAAACTTGGTTATGAGGGTATGAATCCCCGAATTTGGTGTTATATAAATTGTTTAGAGGTGACACACATAATAGGTGACGAGCATGTGGACATGCACCATAAAAATTGTGATTTGATTAAATCCTGTGAAGTTGTAAAATTGAAGAATCATGTTATTATTCGTATATTCTCCACGTGTTAGAAAATTGAGCTGAGACTCATATTAAGATCATGATTAGGCTACGTGACAATATTTTGGGATCCACAGGGTCGTGTTACTGTTGAATTTAATTGTTTTTAAAAAAATGTATTTTTCATACTTAGTCATGTTCATTAATTATGAGGATATTTATAGGATCGGGGCAGCCCGCCTACAGCAGGCCATATCGGCTTTATAAATATTATTGTTAAATGGAACGGGGATGCCTGCCTGCAGCAGGCCTTATAGGCTTTATCATTATATGGATCGGGGATTGCCTGCCTGCAGCAGGCCATATCAGCTTTATATCACGCTTGAGCTGAAGGAGCCCATCCGTAGTCTGCAGCCCCCATAGTGAGCATAGCTGATATATAAATATATATATATATATGGGATGGACTTCCCAGGGCATGGACTCGCCTTACTTATTTATATTCGTGATGAATTTCCCTAGACATGGATCTTGTCCGAAATATTTATATTTGGGGATAAATTACCCCAGGCCTGGATTGGCCTTATACGGTACTGAGTGACTGACTGTCAATCAAGGTATATATATATACGAGATGGAATATCCCTGGGCTGGATTGTTCATAAATAGTTCTGAGTGACCGAGCGATTAGTGATCAGGAGTACACGAGGTTTTCAACTGAGAGGTCATATCCCTCATATCATGCACTATTGATCTATCTTACTTGTACTTAGTTTAACTGTTGAACTTGAAAGCGTGACTACATGTTTGTACCATTATTTATATACCAGACTGTACCTACGGAGCTCGCCACTACTTTCATCCCAGAGGTTAGTCTTGTTACTTATTGAGTTGGTTGTACTCATACTACACTTTGCACCTCGTGTGCAGATCCAGGTGCTTTCGGACACGACGACTTCTAAGTTTTCAGAGTTCTATCAATTGGAGACTATCAAGGTAGTTGTCTAGCGTCCATTGACCTTGACTCTCTTTCTTTCAGTTATTTTATTGTTCTATACTTTCGGACAGTATTTTTACCAGTCAGACTTTGTATTCATTTAGATTCTCATGTACTCAGTGATACTGGGTTTTGGGAGTTTATTTATATCAAGTATTTGTGGGATTTTCTCTTAAACTTAATTATTATGTTTTCAGTATTTAATAGAAATTATGGGTTATTGATATTGTCGGCTTGCCTAGTATTGAGATAAGCGCCATCACGACATGACTGATTCTTGGGTCTTGACAAGTTGGTAACAGAGCCTAGGTTACATAGGTCTCACGAGTCATGAGCAAGTTTAGTAGAGTCTTGCAGATCGGTATGAAGACATCTGTACTTATCTTCGAGTGGGTGCCGAACCCTTAGAAAAATTTCACTTTCTTGTACTTTGTCGTGAGAATTTGTTGATTCCGGAAACTAAATTTATGTTATTCTATTCTATCACATATGGTGAGGACACGTACTACCGAATCGGACGATCAGCCACCAGTGCCACCAGTTAGGTCCGCGAGAGGCCGGGGCCGTAGTAGAGGTCGAGACCGAGGTAAAGGTCGAGGTGTAGCTCCTACAGCAGTTGGAGCAGCACCTATAGCACCACCAGTTGCTCCAGATCAGGAGCAGATTCGAGATATAGCTGAGCCGACAGGACTAGCGTAGGCACCAATTGTGCCTATTGTGATTCCAGGCCTTCAGGAGGCTCTAGTACAGATATTGATAGTTTGCACTGGCCTTGCTCAGGTGGTTTCGGCTCAGGCCGCACCAACCACTTCTCAGGATGGGAGAGGTACTCATACCCCTATTGCCCGTACTCTAGAGCAGGTAGTCAGGGACTTCAGATACCGGGGGCACCACCAGTCCAGCCGGTTGCAACTGCTCAGGCCCAGGTGATCCCCGTTATGGCTGATGATGAGCAGAGGAGAATTGAGAGATTTGGAAGGCTACGACCTCCATTATTTAGCGGTCCTGAGTCGTAGGATGCTCAGGGTTTTCTGGATAAGTGCTAGAGGATGATTCAGATAGCGGGTATTCTGGAGACCAGTGGGGTCTCGTTCACTACTTTTCAGTTTTTTGGGGCTGCCTTCAGATGGTGGGAGACTTATGAGAGGAGCAGACCAGTTGGTGCAGTTCCACTTTCATGGCATGAGTTCTCCCTATTATTTTTGGAGAAGTTTGTGCCATAGACCCGCAGAGAGGAATTGCGCAGGTAGTTTGAGTATTTACGTCAGGAGGACATGTCCGTGACTCAGTAAGATGCGGTTTTCAGAGTTGGCTCGTCATACAGTTTGGTTGGTTCTGACTGAGAGATAGAGGATCAGGAGGTTTATTAATGGCCTCAACTAGCAGTTCTATTTTGTTATGACTCTGGGGCATATAGCAGGTGCTAGATTCAATGTGGTGGTTGATAGGGCTCGACGGCTAGAGATGCTCCGTACTCAGGAGCACGAGGAGAGGGAGACCAAGAGGTCTTTTGGTCCGTGTAACTCCAGCGGTGTTCCTTCTGGGGGACAGCCCTATCACAACAGGGGTCGTCCTTATAGGATCGCTCAGATGGCTCATTAAGCTCATCGTGGCACATTAGCTAGCCATAGTTCATACAGTGCTCGACAGAGTCGGTCTTCTCTTGGTGCACTTCCAACTCAGAGTTCATCTCGTGCACTATTAGTTCAGGGTTCATCTATCCCAGGTTCTTCTGGAAGTTATTCTGGTTCTCGAGGTCCGCCTCAGAACTCGCCACCATTTTTCGATAGGGATTGCTATGAGTGCGGAGAGCTGGGTCATGTGAGGAAATATTGTCCCCACCTTTCGCGAGGTCTAATTTAGCATAGGGGTTAGGCTACGACTTCTGCACCAGTTGCTCCACCACCCACCCAGACAGCTCGGGGTGGGGCTCAGTCAGCTAGGGGTCTCCCAAGAGGGGGAGGCCAATCAGGTGGCAGTCAGGCCCGATTCTATGCTTTTCCTACCAGGCCAGATGTTGTTGCTTCAGATGCAGTGATCACATGTATTGTCTTAGTGTGACACAGGGAATCTTCTATATTATTTGACCCTGGTTCCACATATTCGTATGTTTTATCATATTTTGTTCATTATCTGGATATGCCTCGTGAGTCCTTAGTTTTCCCTATTCGTGTATCTACGCTGGTGGGCGATACTATTATTGTTGACCGTGTATATCGGTCGTGTGTGATAACTATTGGGGGACTGGAGACCATAGTTGATCTCTTATTGCTTAGTATGGTTGATTTCGATGTAATCTTGGGTATGGACTGGTTGTCTCCATGTCATGCTATTCTGGACTGTTACGCAAACGGGATTACCGAAGGTCGAGTGGAAAGGTTCTCCAGATTATGTTCCCAGCAGGGTAATTTCTTACTTGAAGGCTTAACGTATGGTTGGGAAGGGGTGTTTGTCATATTTGGCCTTTATGAGAGATGTTGAGGTAGATACTCCTACTATTGATTCAACACCGGTAGTACGGGAGTTTTTGAATGTATTTCCTACAGACCTGTCGGGTGTGCCACCCGATAGGGATATTGACTTTGGTATTGACTTGGTGCCGGGCACTCAGCCCATTTCTATTCCCCAATATCGTATGGCACCAGCTGAGTTGAAAGAATTGAAAGAGAACTTTAGGAACTTCTTGATAAGGGTTTTATTAAGCCTAGTGTGTCACCTTGGGGTGCACCGGTTCTATTTGTGAAAAATAAAGATGGCACTATGCGGATGTGCATCGATTGCAGGCAGTTGAACAAAGTTACAATCAAGAATAAATATCCTTTGCCACGTATTGATGATTTATTTGACCAGCTTCAAGGAGCGAGGATGTTCTCCAAAATTGATTTGAGATCTGAGTATCACCAGTTGAAAATTCAGGATTCGGATATTCTAAAGACGGCATTCAAGACTCGTTATGGTCACTATGAATTTCTCGTGATGTCTTTTGGGCTGACTAACTCCCCAGCAACATTTATGCACTTGACGAATAGCGTATTCCAGCTGTATCTTGATTCATTTGTTGTAGTATTTATTGATGATATCCTGGTGTACTCACGTAGCCAGGAGAAGCATGCACAACACTTGGGTATTGTATTACAGAGGCTGAGAGAGGAGAGACTTTATGCCGAATTCTCTAAGTGTGAGTTCTGGCTTAGTTCGGTGGCATTCTCGGGACACATAGTGTCTAGTGAAGGAAGTAAGGTGGGTCGAAGGAAAATAGAGGCAGTTCAGAGTTGGCTCAAGCCATCTTCAGCTACCGAGATTCGGAGTTTTCTCGGCTTGGCTGGTTATTATCGTCGCTTTGTGGAAGGGTTTTCGTCTATTGCATCGTCTTTAACTAAATTGACCCAGAAAGGTGCTCCATTCAGGTGGTCGGATGAGTGTGAGGAGAGCTTTTAGAAGCTCAAGACCGTCTTGACCACATCTCCAGTTCTAGTTTTACCTACAGGTTCTTATACAGTGTATTGTGATGCTTCTCGGATTGGTTTTGGGTGTGTCTTAATACAGGAGGGTAGAGTGATTGCTTATGCTTTACATCAGTTGAAGTCACATGAAAAGAACTACCCTGTTCATTATTTAGAATTGGCAGCTATTATCCGTGCATTAAAGATTTAGAGGCACTATCTCTATGGTGTGTCTTGTGAGGTATTTATAGATCATCGGAGTCTTCAGCACTTATTTAAACAGAAGGATCTAAATTTGAGACAGCGGAGATGGTTAGAGATGCTGAAGGATTATGATATTACTATTATGTATCATCTCGGGAAGGTCAATGTGGTGGCCGATGCCTTGAGTAGGAAGGCGGTGAGTATAGGCAGCCTTGTATTCATTCTTGTTGGTGAAAGGTCTTTAGCAGTTGATGTTCAGGCCTTGGCCAATCAGTTCATGAGATTAGATATTTCGGAACTTAGTCAGGTTCTAGCTTGTGTGGTTTCTCGGTCTTCCTTATATGATCGCATCAGAGAGCGCCAATATGATGATCCCCAACTGCTTGTCCTTAAGGACACAATACAACACGGTGATGTCATGGATGTTACTATTGGGAATGGTGGGCTATTGAGGATGCATGGTCGTATTTGTGTGCCGAATGTGGATGGGCTCCGTGAATTTATTCTCGAGGAAGAACACAGTTCGCGGTATTCTATTCATCCGGGTGCCGCTAAGATGTACCAAGACTTGAGGCAGCACTATTGGTGGAGAAAAATGAAGAAAGATATAGTTGGGTTTGTAGCTCGGTGTTTAAATTGTCAACAGGTGAAATAAGAGCATCAGAGACCTGGCGGATTGCTTCAAAAACTTGAAATTCCGGAGTGGAAGTGGGAGCATATTACCATGGACTTCGTAGTTGGACTCCCACAAACTTTGAGAAAGTTTGATGCTATTTGGGTAATTGTGGATCGGTTTACTAAGTCTGCGCATTTTATTCCAGTTGGTACTACTTATTTTTCGGAGCGGTTGGCTGAGATTTATATCCACGAGATTGTTTGCTTACACGGTGTGCCAGTGTCTATCATTTCAGATCGGGGCACGCATATTACATCACAGTTTTGGATACCAGTGCAATGAGAATTAAGGTGCTTTATAATTGTTATATGACTTCCCGGGGTAATTGATTCGGGTCCGGTGAGGTCTTGGAATGAATGGGAGCACTTAGTTCCAAAGTTTAAAACTTAAGTTGAAAAGGTTTGATGGATTCGACCTATTTGTAAACAGCCCCAGAATAAAGTTTTGATGATTCTACTAGCTCCGTATGGTGATTTTGGATTTAGGAGCGTGTCCGAAAAATTATTTGGAAGCCCGTAGCTAAATTAGGCTTAAATGGCTAAAATAGAAATTTAAGTTTGGAAGTTTGACCGGAGAGTTGACTTTTTGATATCGGATTCGGAATCTAGATCTAAAACTTTTGATAGGTCCGTTATGTCATTTATAACTTGTATGCAAAATTTGAGGTCAATCGGAATTGAATTGATAGGTTTCGACATCGAATTTAGAAGTTGGAATTCGTTAGTTTTCATTAAGCTTGAATTGGGGTGTGATTCGTGTTTTTAGCATTGTTTAATGTGATTTGAATGCTCGACTAAGTTCGTATGATGTTTTAGTACTTGTTGGTGCATTTGTTGGAGGTCCCAGGGGCCTCGGGTGAGTTTTCGGATGGTTAACGGATCAAAAATTTGGACTTCGGAAAACCTGGAAATTTTCCTTCTAGTGTAACTGCACCTGCGAAGCTTTGGTCCCAGGTGCGACACCGCAGGTCCGCAAGGACCATCATAGAAGTGGCCAGGAGTGAAAGGCAGGGTAGGTTGTGCAGGTACGAAGATTTTGCCGTACCTGCGAGGTCGTAAATGCGACTGATTTACTGCAGAAGTGGAAATGGGGGGAGTTTGGACTTGTTGCAAAAGCGAATAGCTTCTTCGCAGAAGCGGTTAAAATACTGCAGATGCAGAACCCCTGCCAGTATACATTTCGAAAGAGTTCTGAGTTTTGCCATTTTTGGACTTTCAAGCACGGTTTTTGGGCGATATTATCAGAGAGAATTCACGGGAAAACTTGAGATAAGTCACTTGTGATAATTTCTACTCCATAATATTGAATTAGATCAAATAATCCGTCTAGAATACGTGTTTTTGAGGTGTAAATCGGGAATTTGGACCTAGGGATTTGGAAATAAGATTTGATGATTTGTAGGTCGAGTTGATGTCGGAATTTGGTAAAATTTATATGGTTAGACTCGTGGTTGAATGGGCGTTCATATGTTGTAACATTTGAGTTAAATTTCGGGTTTTGTTGGAAAATTAGTATTTTCATATGGAATTAATTCCAATAATTTGTATTGACTGAATCGACTTAATTGGGACTAGTTTCGAGGCGTTCGCAGGTCGATTCACGAGGCAAGGGTATATCGGAGTAAAGAATTACACGGTTTGAGGTAAGTAATACTTATAAACTTGGTTCTGAGGGTATGAATCCCTGAATTTGGTGTTATATCAATTGTTTGAAGGTGACGCACATGCTAGGCGATGAGCGTGTGGGCCTGCACCATAGAAATTGTGACTTAAGTAAATTCTGTGAAGTTGTAAATTTAAAGAATCACGTTATTATCCGAATATTGTCCACATTTTAGGAAATTGAGCTGAGACTCTTATTAAAGATCATGTTTAGGCTACGTACCGATATTTTTGGGACCCCTACGTTGTGCTGCTATTGAATTTAATTATTTTAAGAATATATATTTCATACTCAGTCATGTTCATCCATTATGGGGATATATATGGTATCGGGGATGCCCGCTTGCAGTAGGCCATATTGGCTTTATATATTATTATTATTATTATTATATGGAACGTGGCTTCCCGTCTGCACTAGGCCTTATAGGCATTATTACTATATGGATCGGGGATGACCGCCTGCAGCATGCCATATAGGTTTATATCACGTTTGGGATGAAGGAGCCATTCCCCACAGTAAGGGTAGATGATATATATATATATATATATACACGGGGGATGGACTTCTTAGGGCATGGACTCGCCTTACTTATTTATATTCATGATGAATTTCCTGGACATGGATGTTGTCCGAAACATTTACATTTGGAGATAAATTACCCCAGGCCTGGATTGGCCTTAAACGGTACTGAGTGATTGGGTGTCAGTCAACATGTATATATATACGGGATGGAATATCCCTAGGCTGGATTGGCCATAAACAGTATCGAGTGACCGAGCGATTAGTGATCAGGAGTACACGAGGTTTTCCACTGAGAGATCATATCCCTCATATCATACAGTATTGATCTATCTTACTTGTACTGAGTTTAACTGTTGAACTTGAAAGCATGCCTACATTTCTGTACCATTATTTATATACTGGATTTTACCTGCGGAGCTCGTCACTACTTTCAGCCCAGAGGTTAGTCTTGTTACTTATTGAGTTGGTTCTACTCATACTACACTCTGCACCTCGTGTGCAGATCAAGGTGCTTTCGGACACGGCGACTACTAGTTTTTCAGAGTTCCATCAATTGGAGACTATCAAGGTAGCTGCCTAGCGTCCGTTGACCTTGACTCTCTTTCTTTCTGTTATTGTACTATTCTATACTTTCAGACAGTGTTTTTATCAGTCAGGCTTTGTGTTCATTTAGATGCTCATGTAATGAGTGACACTGGGTTTTAGGAGAGTATTTGTGGGATTATCCAGTATTTGTGGGATTATCCAGTATTTGTGGGATTTTCTCTTAAATAAATTATTATGTTTTCAGTATTTAAAAGAAATTGTGGGTTATTGATGTTGTCGGCTTACCTAGTATTGAGATAGACGCCATCACGACAAGTGTGATTCTTGGGTCGTGACAAAAACATAGTAATATAAGTTCAAGAGTAAAATCTCATAACTACTGATAAGAAAATACCGCGACTCAATAAAATATCCCCCAAAATCCTGGTGTCACTGAGTATATCTACATCTATACAATAACATGGCCTGACTACTAGAAACATTTTCTAGGAAGGTAGAATAGTATAAATAAACTAAAAGGAAAAGGAGGAGACTCAAGGTCTGCGGACGCCAAGGAAGCTACCTCGATAGTCTCCGAACTGAATAAGCTCCAACACTAGCAACCTCCGTGCCCGAAAGCACCTAGATCTGCACATGAAGTGAAGAGTGTAGTATGAGTACAACCGACCAATATACTCAATAAGTAACAAGACTAATCTTTGGGCTGAGAGCAGTGACGAGCTCAACCAATATAGTCCAAATACATAATTTAATACTACATAAATGTATACATGCTTTCAAGTTCAACAATTTAAGCTCGAAACAGATAAAATATGCTGAGTATAACTGATATGAGGAATGTTAAATCTCTATATCTACATATCAATGTGCATGTCACATGTGATAGAACACAATGAAAACCTTACGTACTCACACTCTCAGAGTACTCAATTTGACTGTCTCAATTCTCGCTCATCACACTCAGTCATATAGCATTGTACGGTTCATGCGTTCATTGTTGGTATGTTAGACTCCAGAGGGGCGGATCCTGCCCAAGCGCTAATAAAACATGCTACGTCACACAGCCCGATCCCATCATAAATCAATAATCCTTGCTGCGACATGTAACCCGATCGCATAATGCGTCAGTAGTACATGCTGTGACGTGCAATCCGACCCCATCAATATCACTCACAAACAGGATAACGTCCTCACTCACTCATCAATCTCTCCAATCTTTGAGGCTCACAACACTCATGCGGATCAGCCCAAAATAATGATACAGGATGTGACAATAAATGATAACACAAACTGAGATATGATATAAAATGATGAATGCGAGTTAGTACATAACTGCAAATTAAGCAAATAATTCAACAGCAAAAGAACGACCATTGTGGGTCCTAATAGTACCAGCACAAAGTCTAAACATGATTTATAACATAAATTACAGCTCAAAATCTCTAACATATGGAGTACAGTGATAATATTCAGATAAGATGACTACACGATTGCACGAAATCGACTAAGTGCAAATTTCTACGGTGTACGCCCACATGCCCGTCACCTAGCATGTGCGTCACCTCAACACCGATCACATAACACGTAAATCAGGGATTCATACCCTCAGAATAAAGTTTAGAAATGTTCCTAACCTCAAACCGTGCAAACTCTACTCCAACAAGCCCTTGTCTCGCGATTCGGCCTCCAAACGCCTCGAATCTAGCCACAAACAACTCGATACAATCAGTACAAGTTATAGGAATAAATTCCATATGAAAAAGCTAAGTTCTTTAACAAAACTCAAAAAGTCAACTCAAAACACGACACAATCTTATTCGAGGCCTCAAATCACATCAAAAACACGAATCGCACCCCAATTCAACTATTCAAGCCTAATGAAAACTAATGAATTCTAACTTCTAAAATCGATGCCGAAACCTATCAAATCGACTCCGATTGACCTCAAATTTATACACAAGTCATAAATGATACAACTGACCTATTCCAACTTTCAGAACCAAAATCTGAGTCTGGTAACCACAAAGTCAACTCTCAGTCAAACTTCTATTTTTTCCAACTTTCGCCAATTCAAGCCAAACTCATCTACGGACCTCCACATAAATATACGGATACACTCCTAAGTTCGAAATTACCCTACAGAGCTATCGGAACCATTAAAACTCTATTCCGGATCTGTTTACATATAAGTCAACATCCGTTCAACTCTTTCAACTTAGGCTTCCAACCTTGGGACTAAGTGTCCCAACTCGTTCCAAAATATCCCCGAAACTAAACCAACCACCTATAAGTCACATAAAATAATAAAGCACAGAATAAGCAAAAAATAGGGATACGGGGCTACAACACTATCGGTCGGGTCATTACATACTCCTCCACTTAAACAAATGTTCGTCCTTGAACGAGTCTAGAATCATTCCTGGGTCTAAAATAGCCGTGGATATATGCTCAGCATCTCTCGCTCGGTCTCCCAAGTAGCCTCCTCGAATTTCTAACCTCTCCACTACATCTTTACTGAAGCTATGTTCTTTGACCTCAACTTTCGAACCTGCCGATCCAAAATGGCCACCGACTGTAACGACCCGGCTGGCCGTTTCGAGAGTTATAGACCTGTTTCCCACATTTCTATTTGTTTTGTTCTTTACAACTGTATTATGTCTTACCGGGTTGGTTGGTTCGGGTCCGGAGTAGTTTTCGAGTGAATTGAGACACTTAGTCTCTTAATTAGAAGCTTAAGTTAGAAAAGTCGATCGAATGTCGACTTGTGGGAAAACGACCTCGGATTTAAATTTTTATGGTTCTGTTAGTTCCTTTAGGTAATTTTGGGCATGTAGAACATCCATAATGTGATTTGGAGGTCCGTAGTAGAATTAGGCTTGAATTGGCGAAAGTTGGAATTTTGGTAATTTTGGTCGGCAGTGGAAATTTTGATATCGGGGTCAGATTGGATTTCTGGAAGTTCGAATAGGTACGTGGTGTCATTTTTGACTTGTGTATAAAATATAAGGCCAATCTGACGTGGTTTGGTAGGTTTTGGTGTCGTTTGTGGAATTTGAAAGTTTAGAAGTTCTTTAGGCTTGAATCCGGGTGTAATTGGTATTTTGATATTGTCTTGAGTGATTCGAAGGTTCGACTAAGTACGCATGGGGTTATATGACTTGTTGGTATGATTGGTTGAGGTCCTAGAGGCCTCGAGGTGATTTCGGATGCTTAACGACTTGATGGGAGTTGAGGGGTTTCAGCTGAAGCTGCTGCTACTGGTGTAACCGCGTCTGCAGAGTGGGAACCGCAGGTGCGAGCCTGCAGAAGCGAAGGAGGAGCCACAGATGTGGCTAAGGAGGATCTGGGTAGAGGACGCAGGTGCGATGGAATTCCCGCACCTGCGATGGTCGCAAAAGCAGATTTAGGGGCGCAGGTGCGAGTTTGGACCGCAGATGTGATGTAGTTCCCGCACCCACGAAGAGCGCAGATGCGGTCACTTGATCACAGGAGCGGAGGCAGTGTTTAGGGATTTTTCCGCAGAAGCGGGGCTTTGCCCGCAGATGTGGCTCCGTAGATGCGGAAATAGAGCCGTAGGTGCGAGAAGTCTGGGCAGAACTTATAAATAGAACACTTCGAGATTTTTCACCATTTTCATCATTTTTGAGCTTGGAGTTTAGGGATTGTGAGAGAGATTTCGGAGTAATCACTGAGGTAAGTTCCATGTGCCTATTTATCTTCAATAATGGTTTTTCCCCACTGATTTTACACCTAGTTGGTGAGTGTTTGAGGTGAGATTTGGGAGATTAGGGCTTGGAAATTGGAGAGTGAATTTTGGGGTTATGGAGGGGCAATTGAGTTCGAATTTTGATAAATTTGGTATGGTTAGACTCGTGAGTGAATGAGCTTTCAGGTTTTGTGACTTTCATTGGGTTTTGAGACATGGTCCCGG
>AWOL01S0020376.1:32282-52033 GCA_000715115.1 Nicotiana otophora
AGGGGGGGAGGGGTTTGAGTGAATTTATGGATTTGGCCTATAATTTGGTATTTTTCTTTTGGGATTCATTCTTTGGCTCATGTTGATCGTATTTTATTGCTTGTGGCTAGATTCGGGTCATTTGGAGGCCGGTTCGAGGGGAAAGAACATTCTGGAATAGGAGTTCTACACTGTTGACGTAAGTAACAGTTTTAAATCTGGTCTTGAGGGTATGAAACCCGGAGTTTGACATAATGTGACTGTTTGGAGGTGGCACTCATGCTAGGTGACGGGCGTGTGGGTGTACGCCGTGAGGTATTGAGACTTGGTCCATCCCGGGAGACTTCGCTGTGAAGTCTAATAGCCTTTATTTGTATTTATATGCATTCCTGTCTACTAGAACCTGACTGCCTTTTATGTTAGAAATCATACTTAGGCTATATTCCTTCTCAGGGTAGTTATATTCAGTCATAGTGATTCTTGTACATGTTTACCTCAGTCTCTGTTATTCTTCCCGTATGATATACTGTAACACTTTGATTTAGGCTGTTTTCCCTTTCTTTATTGAGAGCTATGAGACTAGAGAGGTTCATGACTGAGTAAGACTGAGGGCCTGTTTGTGAGATATTATACTATAGCACGTAAGTTATCTGTGCAGCACATGAGTTGTCCGTACAGCACGTGAGTTGTCCGTACAGCACGTGAGTTGTCCGTGCGGATCCTTATATTATACTATAGCATATGAGTTGTCCGTGCAGCACGTGAATTATCCTTGCAGATACAAATATTTATACTATGGCACGTGAGTTGTCCGTGCAATACGTGAGTTGTCCGTGCAGATTATAGCGCTTGGGCTGTAGGAGCCCATCATGAGTCTGAACACCCCTAGTAAGCGCATGTACCTATTGAGAGTGTGTATTGAGGGCTGAGAGCCGAGAGTATGAGCTGTTGAGATGGGTTAAGTGACTGCTGCCTTGAGAGGCTGTACTAGATTTTATTTATTATTGCACTTAGTTGTTATCTGTTGTTGTTCTGAAATTTTTGAAAGATTCATATCTGTTTTACATTAGCGCAAACTGATTTGACATATACCACAGGGTTTTAAAGCATGTTCCCTCTTTACTGAAAACTTTCGAAATGAACTGTACTATATAGCTCGTCACTGCTTCTCAGTTCCTTATTTATTTCTTTTACTTACTGTGTTGGAAGTACTCACGTTACTCCCTGCACCTTGTATGCATATTCAAGTGAGCCCGTTCATAGGGATCATTGAGTCCGTGCGCTTTGGGTTGTCGGAGACTTACGAGGTAGCTACCGGCATCCGCAGCCCTTTATTTCTCCTCTATTATTATCTTTTCTTTCTACTTTGGCATTAGTGGAATGTTGTAAACCTTGATGTTAGTCTGGTTTAGATGCTCATGACTTAGTGACACCCCGATGTCGAGCTTTCTTTTCCGTATTTTTATTTTGAGTTGAACTCCTTTGTGAAGGTTTTATAATGAATAACTTTGAAATAATCTCTAAAATGGAAATATCGAATTGTTTTGGTAATGTGTTGGCTTACCTAGTACCACTATAGGCGCCATCACGATGGGTTAGATTTTGCGTCGTGACAAGTTGGTATCATAGCTTAGGTTACATAGGTCTCACGAGTCATGAGCGGATTTAGTAGAGTCTTGCAGATCGATACGGAGCCGTCTGTACTTATCTTCGAGAGGCTACAGAACCCTTAGAAAAATCTTACATTCTTGGATTCTTGTCATGCGAATCTGTTTGCTCTGGTAACTAAACACCTATTGTTTCATTCTCTCACAGATGGTGAGGACTGGTGCTACCGGTCAGAAGGGCCAGCCACCAGTACCACCAGCCAGGGCCGCGAGAGGCCGAGGCCGCGGTAGAGGCCGTGGTAGGGGAATAGGTGCCGCCCATACAACAGCTAGGGCAGTACCTACAGATCCACCAGTTGCCCCAGATTAGGACCAGATTCCAGTTGTTGATGCACCAGCTCAGGCACCACCTGTGCCTATTATGATTCCAGGCCTCCAGGAGGCCCTTGCTCTGATTCTGACAGCGTGTACCGGCCTTGCTCAGGCGGTCTCTATCTCGACGGCCGCAACCACTTCTCAGGCCAGGGGAGGCACTCAGACTCCTACCGCTCGCACACCCGAGCAGGTTGTTCAGGGACTCCAGACACCGGAGGCACCACCAGCCCAACCGGTTGCAACTGCTCAGGATTATATGGTTCCTGCTATGCCTGAGGATGATCAGCATAGGTTGGAGAGGTTTGGGAGACTCCAACCTCCACCTTTCAGTGGCACACAGAGAGAGAGGATGCCCAGGACTTCTTAGACAAGTGTCAGAGAACACTCCGTATAGCTGGTATTCTGGAGACTTGTGGGGTCTCATTCACTACTTTTCAATTTTCTGGGGCCGCACTCAGATGGTGGGAGACTTAAGAGAAGTATAGGCTTATTGGCGCAGCAACCCTTTCTTGGCAGTAGTTCTCCGTGGTCTTTTTGGAGAAGTTCGTGCCTCAGTCCCGCAGAGAGGAGCTGCGCAAATAGTTTGAGCAACTTCGCCAGGGTGATATGTCTGTGATGTAGTATGAGATGCGATTCTCGGAGTTGGCTCGTAATGCTATCTGGTTGGTTCCCACAGACAGGGAGAGGATCATGAGGTTTATAGATGGTTTCACTATTCAGATACGGTTGCTTATGACCAGAGAGATGGTGTCTGGTGCTACCTTTTATGAGATTGTTGACATTGCTCAGCGGATTGAGATGGTTCGCGGTCAGGAGAGGGTTGAGAGGGAGGCCAAGAGGCCTCGTGGTCAGGGTGGATTCAGCGGTGCTCTTTATGGGGGCCAGTTCTATCACGGTAGAGGTCGTCATTTTAGACAGGCTCAGTCAGCTCGGCCATTTCCACGTGGTGCATCATCTGGCCACACTTCTCACAGTCATCAGCAGGGCCAGTCATCATTCAGTGCACTACCGGCGCAGAATTCTCATTATGCCTCGCCCACTCAGGTATCCTTGGGTAGTTCTTTTGTGCATCAGGAGTAACAGTTTCGTCAGAGGATGGGTTGTTTCGAGTGCAGAGATTTTGGTCACATTATGAAAAATGTCCCTAGGCTATTGGGTGGGACTCCACAGCGGAGTACTCATCCGATGGAACCAGCACCAGTTCCTCCACCACTCGCCCAGCCAGTCAGGAGTGGAGCTCAGCCAGCTAGGGGTGGAGCCCAGTCAGCTAGGGGTCGCCCGAGAGGGAGAGGCAGATCAGGGGGTGGTCAGGCCCGTTTCTATGCCCTCCTTGCCAGACCAGATGCTATTGCTTCAGATGCTGTGATTACAGGTATTGTCTCAGCTTGTCAAAGAGATGCCTCTGTATTATTTGACCCTAGTTCCATGTATTCATATGTTTCCACGTATTTCGCCCATTTTCTAAATATGCCCCGTGAGTCATCTGTTCAAGTATCTACTCTTGTGGGCGATACTATTATTGTGGACCGCGTATATCGGTCATATGTGGTGACTATTAGGGGTCTGGAGACCCGAGTGGACCTTTTGCTGCTCAATATGGTTGAGTTTGATGTGATATTGGGTATGGATTAGTTATCTCCATGTCATGTTATTCTAGATTGTCACGCTAAGACCGTGACGTTGGCGATGCCGGGATTTTTGAGGGTTTAGTGGAGCGGTTCTATAGATTATGTACCTAGTAGGGTGATTTCATACTTGAAGGCTCAGCATATGATTGAGAAGGGTTATCTATCCTATTTGGCTTTTGTGAGGGATTTTAGTGTAGAGACTCCTGCCATTGATTCTGTTCCGGTGGTGCGTGATTTACCGGATGTGTTTCTTGTGGACCTACCAGGCATTCCGCCTGATAGGGATATTGACTTCGGTATTGATTTGGTGATGGGCACTCAGACCATTTCTATTCCACCATATCATATGGAACCGACGGAGTTGAAGGAGTTGAAGGAACAACTTCAGGAACTCCTTGATAAGGGGTTTATTCGGCCTAGTGTGTCACCTTAGGGTGCACCAGTGCTATTTGTAAAGAATAAGGATCGTTTCATGAGGATGTGTATTGATTACAGGCAATTAAACAAGGTCACAGTCAAGAACAAGTATCCTTTGCCTCGTATTAATGATTTATTTGACCAGCTTCAGGGAGATAGGGTGTTCTCCAAGATTGATTTGAGGTCTGGTTATCACCAGCTAAAGATTCGGGATTCAGACATTCTTAAGACAGCTTTCAGGACCCAATATGGCCATTATGAGTTCTTGGTGATGTCATTTGGGCTAACCAATGCCCCAGCATCATTCATGCATTTGATGAACAGTGTATTCCAACCCTATTTGTACTCATTCGTTATTGTATTCATTGATGACATCCTGATGTACTCTCGTAGCAAGGAGGAACATGCCCAACACTTGAGGATTGTATTACAGGGATTAAGGGAAGAGAAACTTTATGCAAAGTTCTCCAAATGTGAGTTCAGGCTTAGTTCCGTAGCATTCGTGGGGCACGTGGTGTCCAGTGAGGGTATTCAGATGGATCCGAAGAAGATAGAGGCGGTTCAGAGTTAGCCCAGACTGTCCTCAGCTACAAAGATTTGGAGCTTTCTTGGTTTGGCTGGTTATTACCATCGGTTCGTTCAGGGTTTCTCTTCTATTGCATCTCCCTTGACCCAATTGACCCAAAAGGGTGCTCAATTTAGGTGGACGGATGAGTATGGGGAGAGATTTCAGAAGCTCAAGACTACTTTGACCACAACTCCAATGTTAGTTCTGCCATCAGCTTCGGGTTCTTACACCGTGTATGGTGATGCCTCGAGGGTAGGTATTGGATGTGTTCTGATACAGGAGGGTAGGGTGATTGCCTATGGCTCACGCCAATTGAAGACCCATGAGAAGAACTATCCTGTTCATGATCTTGAGGTAGTAGCCATTGTTCACGCCTTAAAGATTTGGCGTCATTATTTGTATGGGGTTCATTATGAGATCTATATTGATCATCGGAGTTTGCAGTATCTGCTGAAGCATAAGGATCTTAACTTGCATCAGCGGAGATGGTTAGAGCTTCTTAAGGACTACGATATCACTATTTTATACCATCCGGGGAAGGCCAATATGGTGGCTGATGCTTTGAGTTGCCGGGCGGAGAGTTTGGGTAGTTTAGCATATCTCCCAACAATAGAGATACCCTTGGCATTGGATGTTCAAGCCTTAGCGGGCCATCTTGTCAGATTGGATATTTTGGAGCCGAGTCGGGTATTGGCTTGTGTGGTCTACAAGTCTTCTCTTTATGACCATATCAGGGAGCGTCAGTATGATGACCCCTACATGCTCGTTCTTTAGGACAGGGTTCAGCGAGGTGATGCTAGGTATGTAACCATTGGTGATGACGGTGTGTTGAGGATGTAGGGCCGGATATGTGTGCCTAATGTAGATGGGCTCAGGGAGTTGATTCTTCAGGAGGCCCACATCTCGCGGTATTCCATCCATCGGGGTGCCGTGAAGATGTACCAGGATTTGAGGCAGCACTATTGGTGGAGGCGGATAAAGAAGGATATAGTTGGGTTTGTGGCTCAGTGTCTCAACTGTCAGCAGGTTAGGTATGAACATCAGAGACCGGGTGGCTTGCTTCAGAGTTTAGAGATCCAGAGTGGAAGTGGGAGAAAATCACCATGGACTTCGTAGTTGGGCTCCCACGGACTTCGAGGAAGTTCGATGCTATTTGGGTGATTGTGGATCGGTTGACCAAGTCCGCGCACTTCATTCCAGTTGGTACTACTTACTCTTAAGAGTGATTGGCGGAGATTTACATCCGAGATATTGTTCGCATGCATGGTGTCCTAGTTTCCATCATTTTAGATAGGGGCACTCAGTTTACATCAATGTTTTGGAGGGCCATGCAGCGAGAGTTGGGTACTCAGGTGGAGTTGAGCACAACTTTTCACCCTCAGACGGACGGACAGTCCGAGTGCACTATTCAGATATTAGAGGACATGTTGCACTCTTGTGTCATTGACTTTGGGGGTTCATGGGACCAGTTTCTGCCGCTCGAGGAGTTTGCATATAGCAACATTTACCAGTCGAGTATTCAAATGGCTCCATACAAAGCTTTATATGGGAGGAGGTGTAGATCTTCAGTAGGATGGTTTGAGCCAGGTGAGGCTAGGCTGTTGGGTACAGACTTGGTCCAGGATGCATTAGACAAGGTGAAATCGATTCAGGAGCGGCTTCGCACGGCGCAGTCTAAGCAGAAGAGCTATGCAGACAGGAAGATCCGTGATGTGTCTTTCATGGTTGGGGAGAAGGGTTTGCTGAAGGTATCACCCATGAAGGGTGTTATGAGGTTTGGGAAGAGGGGCAAGTTGAGCCCCCGGTTCATTGGGCCTTCTGAGGTGCTTCAGAGGATACGGGAGGTGGCTTATAAGCTTGACTTGCCACCTATCTTGTCGAGTGTGCATCCAGTGTTTTATGTTTCCATGCTCCGGAAGTGTGTTGGCGATCCATCCCATGTTTTGGACTTCAGCACGGTTCAATTGGAGGGTGATATGACTTATGATGTGGAGCCGGTGGCCATTTTGGATTGGCAGGTTCGGAAGTTGAGGTCAAAGGACATAGCTTTGGTGAAGGTGCAGTGGAGAGGTCAGTCTGTGGAGGAGGCCACCTGGTAGACCGAGCGGGAGATGCGTAGCAGATATCCACACCTATTTGAGACTCTAGGTATGTTTCTAGACCCGTTTGAGGGCGAACATTTGTTTAAGAGGGGGAGGATGTAATGACTCAGCCGGTCATTTCGAGAGTTATAGCCCCGTTTCCCCCATTTCTACTTCTTTTTATGTAATTCAGCTATATTGTGTTATACCGGGTTAGTTGGTTCGGATTCGGAGGGGTTTCGGAGTGGATTTAGACACCTAGTCTCTTATTTAGAAGTTTAAGTTGGAAAACATCAACCGGACGTTGACTTATGTGTAAACGGTCTCGAATTCTAATTTTGGTGATTCTGTTAGCTCCGCTAGGTGATTTTGGACTTAGGAGCACGTCCAGAATGTGATTTGGAGGTCCGTAGTGGAAGTAGGCTTGAATTGGCGAACGTTGGAAATTTGGCAATTTCGGTCGGCAGTGGAAAATTTGATATCGGGGTCTGGATGGATTTCCAGAAGTTGGAGTAGGTTTGTGGTGTCATTTTTGATGTGTGTGTATAATTTGAGGTCATTCGGGCATGGTTTGGTTGGTTTCGGCATCTGTTGTCGAATTTGGAAGTTTAGAAGTTCTTAGGCTTGAATCCGAGGGTAATTTGGTGTTTTGATGTTGTTTTGAGTGATTCGAAGGCTCGACTAAGTTTGTATATTGTTATGTGACTTGTTGGTACGGTTGGTTGAAGTCCCGAGGGGCTCATGGTGATTCCAGGCGATTAACGGATTGTTTGAAGTTGGAAAATGCAACTAAAGCTGCTGCTTCTGGTATTTCCGCACCTGCAGTGGGGAAGCCGCAGGTGCACGTGGGAGTTCATAGATGTGGACAATGTTGAGGTAGGCTGGGTCCGCAGTTGCATATGAGAGTATAGGTGCCCGCAGAAGCGGAAGTGAGGAGGTCAGGCAGTGGCCGCAGGTGCGAGGTCTTTTCCGCACCTGCGTGGTCGCAGATGCGGATATGGAGCGCAGGTGCAAAGTTGGGGGTTTTAATGATTTTTTGCAGGTGCGGATGTTCTTGCGCAGATGTGGCACCGCAGGTGCGCATATTTAGCCGCAGGTGCGAAAGACCTGGGCAGAAACTATAAATAGAACACTTTGCAAATTTTGTTTCATTTCCACCATTTTCAAGTCGGTTTTGGAGGGAGATTCAAGGGTTTTCACTGAGGTAAGTTCCTTGAGCCTAATTATCCTTAGCTATGGTGTTTTCCCGTTGATTTCTCACCTAATTAGTAGAATTTTTAGAGTGAAATAAGGGGTTAGGGCTTGGGATTTTGGAGAGAGTAATTTGAGTATTTGAGGGACCAAATGAGGTCGGATGTTGATGAATTTAGTATGGGTAGACTCGGGAGTGAATCGGCTTTCAAGTTTTGTGACTTTTGTTGGATTTCGAGACATGGTCCCGGGGGGCCGGTTAGAGTGAATTTTGGGATTTGGCCTATAATTTGGTATTTTTCTTGTGGGATTCATTCTTTAGCTCATGTTGATCGTATTTTATTGCTTGTGGATAGATTCGGGTCATTTGGAGGCCGGTTCGAGGGGAAATAGCATTCTGGAGTAAGAGTTCTACATTGTTGAGGTAAGTAACAGTTTTAAATCTAGTTTTGAGGGTATGAAACCCGGAGTTTGATATAATGTGACTGTTTGGAGGTGGTACTCATGATAGGTGACGGGCGTGTGGGTGTACGCCATGAGGTATTGAGACTTGGTCCGTCCCGGGAGACTTCACTGTGAAGTCTAATAGCCTTTATTTGTATTTATATGCATTCCTGTCTACTAGAACTTGACTGCCTTTCATGTTAGAAATCATACTTAGGCTATATTCCTGGTCATGGTAGTTATATTCAGTTATAGTGATTCTTGTACATGTTTACCTCAGTCTCTGTTATTCTTCCCGTATGATATACTGTAACACTTTGATTTAGGCTGTTTTCCCTTTCTTTATTAAGAGCTATGAGACTAGAGAGGTTCATGACTGAGTAAGACCGAGGGCCTGTTTGTGAGATATTATACTATAGCACGTGAGTTGTCCATGCAGTACATGAGTTGTCAGTGCAGCACGTGAGTTGTCCGTGCGGATCCTTATATTATACTATATCATGTGAGTTGTCCGTGCAACACGTGAGTTGTTCGTGCAGATCCTTATATTATACTATAGCACGTGAGTTGTCTGTGCATCACGTGAGTTGTCCGTGCAGATCCTTATTATTATACTATAGCTTGTGAGTTATCCGTGCAGATTATAGCGCTTAGGCTGTAGGAGCCCCTCATGAGTCTGAACACCCCCAATGAGCACATGTACCTATTGAGAGTGTGTATTGAGGGTTGAGAGCCGAGAGTGTGAGCTGTTAAGATGGGTTAAGTGATTGCTGCCTTGAGAGGCTGTACTTGCTTTTATTTATTGTTGCACTTAGTTGTTATCTGTTGTTGTTGTGAAATTTCTGGAAGATTCATATCTGGTTTACATGAGCGCGAACTGATTTGACTTATACCACAGGGTTTGAAAGCATGTTCACTCTTTACTGAAACTTTCGAAATGAACTGTACTGTATAGCTCGTCACTGCTTCTCAGTTCCTTATTTATTTCTGTTACTTACTGAGTTGGAAGTACTCACGTTACTCCCTGCACTTTGTGTGCAGATTCAGGTGAGCACGTTCGCAGAAATCATTGAGTCCGTGCTCTTTGGGTTGTCGGAGACTTACGAGGTAGCTGCCGGCGTCCGCAACCCTTGATTTCTCCTCTATTATTATCTTTTCTTTCTATTTTGGTATTATTGGAACAGTGTAAACCTTGATGTTAGTCTGGTTTAGATGCTCATGACTTAGTGACATCCCGATGTCGGGCTTTCTTTTCCGCATTTTTATTTTGGGTTAAACTTCTTTGTGAAGGTTTTATAATGAATAACTTTGAAATTATCTCTAAAAAAGAAATATCGAATTGTTTTGGTAATGTGTCGGCTTGCCTAGTACCACGATAGGCGCCATCAAGACAGGTTAGATTTTGGGTCGTGACACCAATATTATAGAATAGTTTTTCTGTTCTATCCTGGGAGGAAGTAATCCATTACCTTGGGCAATAGTGAGAGGATTAAATTTCTTAAGGACACACAAGCAACTCTTTTGCTCGAAAATTATTTTATATTTTTCTTTATTGAACTTGCATTTATTTACTTCTATGATTTTCTGATTTCGAACACAAATTATTAATAATTTTAAGAAATTCAATAGAATATGTATGATGTTATTAAAGTTTAAAGAGGAAGAAGACAAAATAGTTGTCATGACCCAAAATCCATAATAGGTCGCGATGACAGCTAATGTCGCTGTTAGGCAAGCCCCAAGTGAACCTATAGTTTAATTACCCATTTTTTAAACATTTAAAACAAAAGCTTCCTTTTTTTTAAAAGAATAAAATAAGTAAGATCTCATGCAACCGTACCTACTCTTTTCTCAACAAACTACCAGCATGATAAATACATCCACTGTAGCGACAGAAATAATAAGTACAACAATACATAAATGCTAAAAGTCCCCAAACTTCGGTGCCACAAGTGCATGAGCAATCTAGAGAATATACAAAACTAATACAACTAATGTCTGAAAGGTAATAGACAAAAATAATAAACAAGGTAGAGGAAGATTCTAGTCCTGCAGATCGTAGCAAGGCAAGCAGCTCACCACTAAGTCTCTGTAGAAGATTGGCTCGCGCCCGCGTGACCACTGGTAGTACCTGTCTCAGTACCTGCACATTCAGTGCAGAAGTATAGCGTGAGTACGAAAAACAACGCGTACCCAGTAAGTATCTAGTCTAACCTCAAAGAAGTAGTGGTGAGGGGTCAACTTGACACTTACTAGAGGTCAAATAGTGATAGAAAATACATAAAATAGACATGGTGAGTGTACAACAAGTAGCAATGAATCAAATAAAAATACTACAGTAATTCAACACAAGGGTCCACATCAAACCACTAAACATGTCATGATCGGCCTTGAAGGCGGTAACTCAATTGTTACCAAACCAAATCTAGCCTTAATTATTAAGCACAAAGCTTTCGAGGCGAACAGCCCGATCCCATAGGAATAGTGGTACTAAGTACTACCGGGGTGAATGGTCTGATCCCATAAGAGTAATTTATTTCACTGCCGAGGCGAACGGCCCGATCCCATAAGAGTAGAGAAATTTACCTCGCTCACGGAAGTACATGCGAGATGAGAAGACATAGATCTATAGTTTATCAAATATTTCCCAACTATTCCAAAGTAAGAGGGCAAGCCGATATCTTTATTAAAAACCTCGATCTCGGTCATAATCAAGAAAATTAACACACATGATAGGCATAAATAGCACAAATTAAGGCATGCTGTGAATCTAAGTCTACCCGGACATATGATGAATATAGCTACGTACGGACTCTCGTCACCTCTTGCATACATAGCTCCCCACAACAAGTAGCACACAACAATTAATACACCGAAGGGGGATAAGTTCCCTCTTACAAGGTTAGGCAAGAGAGTTACCTCGATTCCAAGTCCTCAATCCAGCTCTTCAACCTTACTAGAACTCCTCAAACGATACCGAGGACCCCGAAACTAACCAAAAGTCGTATAAACTAATAAATATATGCTCAAAAGTTTATAATTTAGATATTAGAGTAATTGCCCAACCCAATTTGGAAGATTCCTAAAATTTACCCCCGAGCCCACGTTTCCGGATTCCAAAAAGTTTTGAATATAAATGTTACCCATGACCTCACGAACTCAAATATATAATTTATTCCCAATTATATAATCAATTTTGTGGTCAAATCTCATTTTCACCAAACACTAGGTTCCAAACAAATCCCATAATGTTCCCCTTAATTTCATGTTAAATCTACTCATAATCCATTTATTTAAACTCAAAAATTGATAGGGATCACTTATGTGATGACCCGGTCGGTCGTCTTGAGAGTTATAGCCTCGATCCCCTATTAACTATTTTCCCCGTATCCTTTTCTGCTATTGTGACTTGCTGGGAGGTTTCGTTAGCTCCGTCGGTTTCGTTAGCTCCGTTAGGTGATTTTGAACTTAGGGGCATGTCCAGATAGTGTTTTGGAGGTCTGTAGCTCATTTAAGCTTGAAATGGCGAAAGTCAAAATTTTGGAGATTTGGACCGGTAGTGGAATTTTGATACCGGGGTCGGATTCTGATTTTGGAAGTTGTAATAGGTCCGTAGGGTTGAATATGACCTGCGTGCAAAATGTGGGGTCAATCGAACATGGTTTGGTTGGTTTCGGCATCGGTTGTCGGATTTGGAAGCTTCAAGTTCTTTAAGTTTAATTTGGAGGGCGATTCATGATTTTAGCATTATTTGATGTGGTTTGAGGGCTCGACTAAGTCCGTATGGTGTTTAGGACTAGTTGGTATATTTGTTTGAGGTCCCAGGGTCCTCGGGTGTATTTCGAATGCTTAACGGATTGAGTTTGGGACTTATGCAATTGCTGAAGCTGCTGCACCTAGTGTAATCGCACCTGCGCACTTTGGGCCGCAGGTGCGGCGCAGCAGAAGCGGCCATGGAGCCACAGAAGCGATTTTGGCCCTATTAAGCTGGGGCCGCAGGTGCGGCAATAGATCCGCAGAAGCGGACACGCAGAAGCGGAAGAGGAGTGCAGGTGCGGGCTCGCAGATGCGGACCCAGTTCCCATTAATTGATTTTCACACCTGCGATGGTATTTCCGCAGGTGCAGTACCGTAGATGCGGTTGAAGGCTCGCAGAAGTGACATCTCTGGCAGAAAAAGGGCTAAGTGCGAGGGTTTGATTTCATTCTTCATTTTTTGGACTTGAGAGCTCGGGATATGGCAATGCTTCGAGGGATTTTCAAAGGAACCTTTGGGGTAATGATTCCTAAATCGTTTGTGGTTGTATCCCACTAATCTATCATTAATTTCATCTTTAATTGCAGATTTTGGGTTGAAATTTGGAAAAAATTGGAAGAAGTTCTTCAACTAAGATTGAGTTTTGGAAGGGGATTCGTGGTCGGATTTGAGTAATTTTTAAATGGTTGGATTCGTGATGAATTGGTGTTCATATTTTGTTACTTTTATCCGATTCCGAGACGTGGGCCCGGGGAGGCTTTTTGGGGCGGATTCCTAATTTCTCGCTTTATCTTAGATTTCATTGAATAGATTAGTTTCTTATAGCTATATTTATGGTATGTAATTGATTTTGGCTAGATTTGGGACATTTGGAGCCGGATATTTGTGGGAAGAGCATTGCTACCGACTGATTTAGCTTGGTTCGAGGTAAGTGGCTTGCCTAACCTTGTGTGGGGGAAATCCCTTTAGAATTTGGTACTGATTTTACTGTGTGAGCGTCGTGTACGCGAGGTGACGAGTGCGTAAACGGGCTATTTGTTGAAAAAACCTGATTTTTACTGAGAAATTCCCTGATTCCACCTTAATTGAATATTCTAGCATGCGTAGTTACCCTGTTAGCTTAGAATAACATGTCTACGTGCCTTATTTGCTTAATTGAACTCTTTGTAGCATGCCTATTGAATTCCTGCTTCTTTCCCCACTTGTACTTGGTCTAGACTGTAGATTCTCTTATTGTACTTGTCGTTTGTAATTGATTGCGTTGTGTATTTATTGTGGGACTACGGGGCGGTATCCCGGGAGATCCACATGGACATTTACTTTGAGACTACGAGGGGGTACCTCGGGAGTTCTCCGTGCATATTTACTTTTGGGACTACGGGACGGTATCCCGGGAGATCCTCCTGCACATTTACTTTGAGAGTACAAGGCGGTACCTCGGGAGTTCTCCCTGCATATTTACTTTTGGGACTACGAGACGGTATCTCGGGAGATCCCCTGTCGCTTATTTCCATGCACTGTTATGTTATTTCACTGTGCTTTTCTTTGTTGAACTTTAGTCTCTTATTATACTGCTTATTCTCCTGTTTTTATTATTATATACCAGTGGGCCTGACTTGACCTTGTCACTACTCGATCGAGGTTAGGCTCGGCACTTACTGGGTACCGTTGTGGTGTTCTCACGCCCTTTCATGCATATATGTTTCGTGTGCAGATCCAGGTTTCTTTTACCAGCCTCGTCCTTAGTTGCAGTCGTTGCTGTTTCGGAGAACTTCAAGGTACATCTGCCAGCGCCCGCAGATCCTTGGAGTCCCCATCTACCCCTCCCCCCCCATGTTGATTCTTCTCTTATTTCTATAGACACTGACTTATAGAACAGTTAGAACTTCATAGAAGCTTGTGACTAACGATGTTCTGGGTCTTGGGAGTGTCGTGTATACTTCGAGAGTTGATTATTGTATATGTCGAGGGGCATCTCAATTTCTTATTAAAATATCTGTTACTGTTAGTTGTTAATTTTCATGTTTTTCATTTCATTTCTGCAAGTATTAGGCTTACCTAGTCGTAGAGACTAGGTGCCGTCACGACGATTCACGGAGGGAGAATTTGGGTTGTGACAACTTACCTCTTGATGTTGATGAAAATCCCCCACAAAATGCTCTCAAAATTGCCCAAGACCAAGTGGAAAATGAGGGAAATGAGGCTAAGTCCCGTACTAAAACTCAAGTCTGCCCAGATGACCTTTCTTAGCGATCGCGGAAGAAGACTCGCGGTCACGAAGGCATAACTGGCCCATGCCTTGAAGACCTTCTTCGCGAACGCGAGGACAGTCTCGCGATTGCGAAGGCTTGCCCAGATTGAGCTTCGAGAACGTGGTCTGCCCTTCTTGAATGCGAAAAGCAAACGTAGCTGCCCCCCCCCCCCCCCAAACGACCCTTTATTCTACGCAAACGTGGGCCCGTATACGCGAACGTGAAGGCTACCAGTCCCAGAACTTTGCGAACACGGCCCCATGAACACGAACGTGAAGCAAAAAATGCCCAGTCCCCCAATTCTTTCTCCGCGAACGCGACTCCACCTCCGCGTTCGGAAAGAAGGAAACCAAAACCAGAAATATCAGATTTTTAGGCTTAGCTCCGGGTGGTTCGAAATTCACCTGAGCCACTCGGGACCCCGACCAATCGCCAACAAGTCCATAAATATAATACGGACCTGCTCGAACCCTCAAAACACGTAAAACAACATCAAAATCAAGAATTGTACCCCGAAACCAACTTGAATCAACTTATTAACTTCTAACTTTTCAATTAGCTCCGAACGCGTCGAATCATACTTAGACTACTCGGAATGACACTAAATTTTGTGTACAAGTCATAAATCACCATACGGAACTATCCCAGGCTCGGAATCTCAAACGGACCTAACTAACACCAAAGTCTACTCCAAACCAAATTTAAAGAATAAGAAAACCTTCAATGAACCAACTTTCCCACATTAAGCGCTGAAACTCTCCCGGATCACCCAAAAATCGATCCGAACACACGCCCAAGTCCAAAATAATCATACAAACCTATTGGAATCATCAAATCCCTTTTTCGAGGTCGTTTACTCAAAATGTTGACTTAAGTCAAACCTGGCCTTCTTAGGCCACTATTAAGGAACTATGTGTTCTGATGTCAACCCGAACCCTTCCAACCCTAAACCAACCATCTCCGCAAGTCATAAAATGGTAAAAGCACATATGATGAGTCTTAATTAGGAGAACGAGGGTCTAGAAAGCAAAACAACCGGTTGGGTCGTTACATTCTCCACATCTTAAACAAATGTTCGTCTTAAAACAACTCTAGAATCATACCTAGAGTGTTGAATATGTGCAAATATATGCTTCTCATGTCCTCCTCAACTTCCCAAGTCACTTCCTCGACTGGTTGGCCCCTGCAGTGGACCTTTACCATAAAAATATTCTTAGACCTCAACAGGCGAACCTACGTGTCAACAATGGCAACTGGCTCATCCTCATAACCCAAACTCTCATTTAGTTGAACCGTGTTGTAATCTAACACATGCGACATGTCGGCATGGTTCCTCCGGAGCATAGACACATGGAAGACCAGATGAACTCCCGATAGACTGGGAGGCAAAGCAAGCTCATAAGCAACCTCCCTAACTTGCCTCAACACCTCAAATTTGCCAAGAAACCTTGGGCTCAGCTTGCCTTCTTCCCGAACCTCATGATGCCCTTCATCGGTGAGACCTTCAAGAGAACCGTGTCGCCCACCATAAATGATAAATCACATGCCTTATGTTCCGCGTAACTCTTCTGTCTGGAATGTGCTGTGCAAAGCTGCTCCTAAATCAACTTTACCTTCTCCAAGGTATCTTTCACTAAATCAGTGCCATATAACTTAGCCTCGCCAGGCTCAAACCATCCGATGGGAAAACGACATCGCCGACCATATAAAGCCACAAATGGAGCCATCTCGATGCTGGACTGATAATTGTTGTTGTAAGAAAACTCGACTAAGGGAAAGAATCTATCCCACTGCCCTCCGAAGTCAATAACACATGCTTTGAGCATATCCTCCAGAATTTGAGTTGTCCGCTCCGATTGCCCGTCGGTCTACGGGTGAAAGGCTGTGCTGAGCAATACTTGAGTACCCAACTCGCTTTGTACTGATCTCTAGAAATGCGAAATGAACTGAGGGCCTCTATCTGATATAATGGAAACAGGCACACCATGCAATCGAACAATCACTTGAATGTTAATTTGGGCCTATCTCTCTGAAGAGTAAGTAGTCACCACCGAAATAAAGTGTGTCAACTTGGTCAGCCTGTCGACAATGAACCAAACGTCATCAAACTTCCTTAACGTCAGCGGCAGCCCAACTATGAAGTCCGTAGTGATGCGCTCCCACTTCCACTACGGTATAACCATCTTTTAGAGTAGGCCGCCTGGCCTCTAGTGCTCAAACTTGACCTACTAGCAATTTAGACTTCTCGATACATACTCAACTATGTCCTTCTTCATCCACCAATAATGCTACCTCAGGTCGCGATACATCTTCTTAGCACCTGGGTGGATGCAATACCGAGAACTATGTACCTCCTCTAGAATCTTCTCCTTCAAGCCATTAACATTAGGAACACATAGGCAAACCTGGAGTCGCAGAACACCATCCTCACTGTTGCAACCAAACACACTCACGCAAGTATACGTGGTCATCAAGTAATAGAGTAGTGAGTAGAGTATCATTCCCATGAAGACTTATGATTAACTTTCGACTTATTCAAGCTCAAATAACTTATCGATTCAAGAAATTTCTCACAAAATAGATAAATTTACTAATTGACTACCTAAAAACTATCAAGTAATGAAACAATTATAAATCAACTACAACACTTAATCAACTTCGGATAACAATCAATAAGAGATGATATTCCAGGGTCACGGGTTAGCTAACAATCGTGTTGCATTCTGAAAGGGTGGAGACCGACTTGGAAGAGTTGCGGCAAGATCACCCCCTTTTTTCTATCACTCAGCAGTGGTTGGGATTGGCGAGAGGAGGACCGTTGCCACCAGATGAGGATGTGAACTCCGTTACCTCCGATGATGAGGAGCATTTGCGCACCTTCAAGGGTGTTGATGATTAGGCCACGAGCCTCAGGGGAGTCACCTTTTCATTTTTGATTTTACTGCTTTGCATTGGGGACAATGCAATCTCTTAAGTGTGGGGTAGGGTGCTCCTATTTGATTGTATTTGTATTTGTACTTTTCTTTTTCTCTATTTGCCAGTTGGTATTGTTTGATTTGTTTCTTGCTTTCGCAGACAATATGGTGTGTAAACTATAATTCTGAATTATATGCCTGTAATAGTTAGTAATTAAATATTTAGTTTCGACTCTTTCCGGCGATGGATTTCGTCGACTGGTTTCTTGAGGGAGATGAAGTCGAAAGATATGAAAAAAAAAATATGTCTTTTATTTTAAGTATTTTATATATATTTTTTTTAGGTAGTGTAACAATTTTTCCTTGGTTTTTCTTTGTGCCTCTGTTCTTTTCCAAGGCTTTTGCTTGAACCGGGTGTAGTTAAATCTTTTTATTTTATAGGAATAAAGAATTTTGAGTCACAATGCTAATTTAAAGAATCAATTTTCCTTGACTCATATGCCTTGAGAGTGGTAAGTGCCTTAGTTGTAACACCTAGGCTCGATTCTTGACTCTTAAATAAGTGCCTTAAATTGTGTGATTATAACTTTGCTTAACTATTTTGACTAGAGAGTCGGGAAAAATCTAATCCTAAGTGAGTTATGTGCCAATGCGTGAGTGAGGTTTTTGTGATATTCTGTGCATTACATTTGATGTCTAGAACTTGGTCCGTGTATTTGCAAAGCGAAATAGTAATTTTGTTCAGTCTTGGAAGTGATATAGGTATTTCTTTGTTGAGTCAGTTATATGTTTTACCCGCCAAATTATTATGTATCTTAGTTAAGCCCTTCGAGCATATAATCTCGTTTCTTCAGCAACCACATTACAAGCCTTACCCAATTGTTTGAATTAACTATCTATTTGAATCTTTTCACCTCTCATGAGCAAGAATTATTTTGAACTGTGTAAAAGTAAAAGTGGAGGTTGGTTTGGCTTTTGAGTGGAACTAATGAAATAAGGAGAAAGGTGCAATGTTTTGAAAACAATAAGAGCCACTTGAATTGAAAAATAAAAAAAAGAAAAAAAATAATTGTATTATAGTACAAATATTCCTCGATAAGTGGTGACTCTTGATGTAATTGTGCTTAAAGAAGTAGGAAGTTAATGTATATTAATGTGAAGGTGGAGTCATGGTTTGACATAAGTATGAGGTTTAAATGTTGAAGTAAATGTATTAAAGTGCTTAGGGAGGTGTAGCCACTATATCTATATATATATCCTACCCATCTCGCAGCCTACATTACAATCAATTAAAGTCCTACTTCATCCTAGACTAAATGAGCTCAATTAGTAGAGTAGTACACTATGGGAAAGCCTATGGTATGTCTTATGTGATCATGAATTTTGATTCTGAAAGTGAGTTAATTCTTTCTATCTTGAGTTCCGAATTGTTCTTGAACGATATTGTGAGTGGAACTACTCTCTATTGTTGGCGTGAGGGCACATGATTTGCGAAGGTAAGGTAACATCTTTGACCTATGTGTTAGAGTAAGTGAGCATGTTATGAAAAATGCGTGGTACTTTTGAGTCGAGTCTTGAGGGAGGGACGTTATGATATGGCTCTCAATCTACTTTAAATATTCTTGGTATGATGTGTTAGGGAGGTTGTTTGATGAAAAGGTCATACTTAGGCGAAGTGTAGTTTAATTGCTCGAGGACGAAGTGATTCCGAGTTTAAAAGTTAATTTGGAGCTAAATTGATCAATTTGGAACTTTGAAGTCTGAGTAAAAGCCCAACAAATTAAGCGGGGATCGTGTTCGGAGGTCGTGTACCAAGCCTGGATGTCAAAAGAAGATGAAACAAGTTTACTCTGAGAAATTTACACTACCGCGTCGCATGGGGCACCGCAGGGCATGACGCGGCAGTGTAAAAATGGCATACCAAGAGAAAATAGTGTACGCTGAAGAAAAATACACAAGCGCACCGCGGGGTGCGGCGCGAGGCGCGGCGAGGGTGTGCAAAAATATCGTAGAGTAATTTCTACTTCGGCTTGGAAAGGGTATATTAGTCCGAGGTTGTTTTTACACGATATAAATACACAAATAAACACGATTTTGAGGGGGTGACCTAGCTTGGAGAGAAAAACAAAAGGACGGAACACTTGGGAGCAGGGATTTGATCAATATTTCCATCCTTATTCCAGTATTCATTGATTTTATGTTTACAAACACTATTTTTGATGATTTTATGAACATGAGTGGCTAAGAACCCTATTGTTCTAGGGTCATGGGTGATACATGAATGTTGATGTTTGAAGTTTAAATTGAAGAATTTTATTTTATCATATTGGGTTGTTTATTTACTTCTGTTCTTAATTATTTTGCTGAGTAGCTAACAGTGAAATACTATCTACGAATCTAGAGTTGAACTCGAAAGTTGGAATTCTAGATTTCATATAGAATTAAATAGAGCAAGTTCTTGAACCTGGGCATCGGGGAACGGATTCGCAATTAGGATAGACATATACGTAATTGCCTTGCTTAGTTGAAATATAAGAA
>AWOL01S0020376.1:52185-85434 GCA_000715115.1 Nicotiana otophora
TTATTTTATCATATTGGGTTGTTTATTTACTTCTGTTCTTAATTATTTTGCTGAGTAGCTAACAGTGAAATACTATCTACGAATCTAGAGTTGAACTCGAAAGTGGTGAATTATAGATTGCATATAGAATTAAATAGAGCAAGTTCTTGAACCTGGGCATCGGGGAATGGATTCGCAATTAGGATAGACATATACCTAATTGCCTTGCTTAGTTGAAATATAAGAAGTGTAAATGCATTCTTGCTAATCTTAATTCCATAGACATATAGGCATTAAGTTATCTTGAATAGGCGAGTAAGAACTCGACAAATTCTTATGAGTAATATCAACCCTGTCAATCAACAACCTAGATAAATCAATTAGTTATTTTAAGCCAAGAATGCAACACGATCACTTTAGCCATGTGCGATAACATTAGTTTTTCAAGATCCAACTCCATACGTGTCAACAAGGCATATATCAAACACAGTTTCAGCCGTGGGACATCAGTGTCACTTTGAGTGGACATGATTTTGGCATTAATTAACCGCAAAACAACCCAGGTACGACGCTGGAATGTTCCCTTCTTCATGTCCTTGTGGAATTCATTTGCATCCAGCGTCCATGCGGCAAAAGAATCAGCACCACAAAGCTGTCGGCGGATAACCGGATCATCTGGCCGACGAAGAAATTGCTGAAAGAGCTTATGGGAATGCTCTGTGACACCCATAATCCGATCGATCACTTTGGAAGAGAATGGAATCACTTTACCTTGTACCCGCAGTTTGTACACAACATCCGAGCTAGCCTCAGGTTGCCAGTATTCATAAAACTCCTTGACCAAGTTCACATTCACTGCATCACCTCGACGGAACAGACTGTCAAAACCCAAATCCCGAATGTTGTTGTATATCTCACTATATTTGCGGGCCAACTTCCCATCGTCAATAGCAACCTCAGGCTCTGGGTTCACCGCAGGGACAAACGTCTGGAACCAATGCCGAGCATGGGCTGGGACAACCCAAATACCATATTTGCACTCTAGCACCACATCTGCATCAAGAACAATGCGCTCCTCTTCCTCCTCCACTGGGGCGGGGGGAGGTGCCAGCCTACCTCCTCGACGGCTATTAGAGGCAACCTCAGAAGAACCTCTATTAGAACGTTTGCTTGGGAGGCGAGACATTGTACCTGCAAAAAACGAACAATGTTATCCACAACACGTAAAACAAAGCAAGATCAAATGGGGTAACCACCCCACACTTATGTTATAGGCATGTTCACAAGTAAAATTTATATTGGGGACTCAGACTACCTCATTGGAAGTACGCCACAAGTAATCAACAGCCCACTCAACCACCAACACAACATTTCAACACATAACCACAGATAACACTAGTGTAAGAGACAAAATTAAGAACTAATTCACTACTAAAAAATTAAGATACAATACAACACTACACAAGCACAATAGCATGAATTGGACAAGTCATTTGGCACCTAGCAACACATAATCATGAATCGGCTAATCAATTAGAACGTGGGTCTAACAAGCTAAGGTTTCACAGCATAAAACATGGCATCCCACCCCACATTTATCATCAAGCATTATATCCCACAAAGCAACTTGTTTCTCAATTTGCAACACTACACAATTTTATGTCACTAAGACATTTCAGCAAGCACATTGTAGGCATATCTTGCACCTATTTATTGTCAATTCAAATGGGGTAGACTCACCATGTAACCAAGAAAATTTATCTCACACCACAACCACAACATCACTACATCTTCACAATAACACTAAGTTTACCAATTTTTCATTTAAATTCACTAATTTTCGGCTAGAAAGGCATCCCCAACCAAGCTTCAACATAAATTAATTCCACACCATCAAACACACCAAAACTCTTCCATAATCGTTAGAACAATGAACATTCCACAATTTAAGCACCATTTTCAACCATAATAAGCAAAAACAAGCTAACAAATTACACAACTAAATTTACCTAGGGTTTGGTTCAAAATAAACTAAAACTACCTAACTACTACTATCAACTACTAAAAGAAAAGAGATGAGATGAGAGGAATACTTACCTTGAAGATGAATAGAGGGGATTGGAGAGGTGTGTGGAAGGAATTTGAGAAGAATGAGAATGGGGGAATTGGGGAGGGTTAGAGAGGGGGAGTGCTGAAGCAGAATGAAGAAAAGATGGGAAAGGGGACGGGTGTTTTGGTTAAAAAACACTAAATTGTTTTTTTACGTTGCACTGCTGCGTCGCAGGGCGCGGTAGTGTATTTTATCAGGGGGTCGATTTTTTTTTCATCTGAGAGCCATCTATCCTGACGCGATGCATGGCACGACGCCCCATGCGGTGGGATAGGCTAATTTTCATAGAGCTTGCGTCGTTTTCGATATTTAGCGCACGGGTTGCACCCCGACTCTATTATGTAGTTATTTTATGTCCAATTCATGCTTGTACCTGCCCAACCAAGTCTCACAACTCCTAAACTCTAATATTACAAAACTACAGTTATCTAAACTATTCTAAACAAACAAAAAACAAAATTTAGATGCATAAAAGAAAAATAAATTGTGTTGCCTCCCAACAAGCGCCTTATTTAACGTCTCGGCATGACTCAACCCGTTTTCAAGCATCGGCCAAGTTCACTCAGGTCTTGTGTCGTGCAATGTCACCACCCCAATAATGTTTTACTCTCTGCCCATTTACCATAAGGGTACCATTTGAGCTCGTATCACGCAATTTCACCGCTCCATGAGGCCTCACACTTACCACAACGAAAGGACTTGCCCATCGAGACTTAAGCTTTCGGGGAAAAGCTTCAACCTCAAATTAAACAAGAGAATTTCTTGACCTGGCTCAAACTCGCGATATTGGATGTGCTTGTCATGCCACCTCTTGGTATTTTCTTTATACAATTTGGTATTTTTATACGCGTGCAATCTAAATTCATTAAGCTCGTTGAGGTGTAGTAACCTCTTCTCACCGGCTAAGTCCATATCCATATTTAGCTTTTTAATCGCCCAATAAGCTTTGTGTTCAAGTTCAACGAGCAAGTGACATGCCTTCCCATAAACCAACCTGTACGGAGAAGTACCTATGGGGTTCTTGTATGCCGTTTGATATGCCCATAATGCGTCATCTAGCTTCTCGGCCCAGTCCTTTCTCTTTCCACTTATTATTTTCTCCAAAATCTATTTTACCTGTCTGTTTGAAACTTCGACTTGACCACTCGTTTGGGGATGATAGGCAGTGGAAACCTTGTGCTTAACTCCATACTTTGCAAGAACATTATTCAGCAATTTGTTACAAAAGTGAGTTCCTCCGTCGCTTATCAACACTCTTAGAGTCCCAAAGCGCGTGAAGATGTGCTTCTTTACAAAGTTTGCCACTACCTTTGCGGTATTAGTCGGAAGAGAAATGGACTCCAACCACTTAGAAACATAGTCGACCACCACCAAGATGAACCTGTGACCATTAGAGTATGGAAACGGTCCCATGAAATCAATTCCTCAAACATCAAAGAGCTCTACTGTCAGAATATTTTGCAAAGGCATTTCGTGCTTCTTCGTGATTGTTCCGGTTCTTTAGCATCTGTCACACTTTTTAACAAAGGCATGTGCATCCTTAAACAATTTTGGCCAATAGAAACCTGATTGTAGCACTTTTTGGGCGGTTCTATCCCCACCGTGATGACCTCTGTACGGCGAAGCATGACAGTCCTACAATATTGTATTCATCTCTTCGTCAGGGACACACCTTCGCACCAACTGATCTGTGCACTGCCTATATAGGAATGGCTCATACCACATGTAGAGCCTCACATCATGTAGGAATCTTCTTCTATTTTCAAGTGTCAATTCTAGTGGCGTCATCCCACTTGCAATAAAATTCACATAATCTACATACCATGGGGCTTCACCTGAGGTGACTGTTAATAACTTCTCATCAGGAAATGTTTCTTTGATTGACCCTCCTTCAGTTACATGGCTCCGATTTTTTAATCTGGATAAGAGATCATCCACTTGATTCTCTGTCCCTTTTGGATCTCGGATTTCTAAGTCAAATTCTTACAAGAGGAGGACCCAACGAATCAGCATTGGCTTGGCGTCTTTCTTTTCAAACAAGTATCTGATAGCTGAATGATCTGTATAGACAATGACTTTGGTTCCCACTAGATAGGATCTGAACATGTCAAATGCCCACACCACTGCAAGCAACTCTTTTTCAGTAACTGTATAATTCATCTGAGCTGGATTCATAGTTTTGCTCTCATAATAAATGGAGTGAAAGATTTTATCCCTCCTTTGCCCCAAAACAGCTCCGATTGCTATGTCACTTGTATCGCACATCAACTCAAATGGCTGCGCCCAATCTGGGGCGATGATAATTTGTGCAGTCACCAACCTTCCCTTCAGCTCCTCAAATGCTTTCAGGCATGCATCATCAAACTTGAAAGTGACATCTTTCTCGAGAAGCCTGTACAAAGGAGAAGAAATTTTCAAAAAATCTTTATTGAAACGACGATAAAAACCTACATGGCCCAAGAAACTGTGAATGCCTTTGGCGGATGTCGGTGGGAGCAATTTTTCAATCGCTTCCACCTTTGCTTTATCCACCTGGAAACCATTTTTGGACACCTTGTTCCCCAAGACTATACCTTCACATACCATGAAATGGCACTTTTCCCAGTTTAGTACCAAGTTTGTCTCTTCACACCTAGCCAACACTTTATCAAGGTTCATTAAACAATTATCAAAAGAACACCCAAACACAGCAAAATCATTTATGACCATTCTACAAATCTTTCAACCATGTCAGTAAAAATAGCCATCATACACCTTCGAAAAGTCACAGGTGCATTACAAAGACCAAAGGGCATTCTCTTGAACGCATACGTGCCATAGGGACATGTAAATGTAGTTTTTCCTTTGTCCTTTGGGGCTATAGCAATCTGATTATACCCCAAATAACCTTCTAGGAAATAGTAGTATTCCTGGCCATCTAATCTATCAAGCATTTGGTCAATAAGGGGGAGGGGAAAGTGGTCCTTTCTGGTAGCATTGTTCAATTTTCTATAATCTATGCAAATTCTCCACCCAGTGGCAGTTCTTGTAGGAATCAAGTCATTATTTTTATTAACCACTACGGTCATCCCCTCTTTCTTAGGCATGCATTGATGGGGCTTACCTATTTTCTATCAGAGATAGAAAATACAATACCTGCATCAAGCCACTTAATCACTTCTTTTCTTACCACCTCTTTCATGATTGGATTTAGTCGACGTTGTTGCTCTAAACTTGGCATGTTTTCGTCCTCCATGTGGGTTTTATGAATGCAGAAAGCTGGACTAATTCCTTTAATGTAAGACATCGTCCACCCAGTTGCTCGCTTGTGCTCACATAGCACTCGCAATAGCTTTGTTTCCTGCAATTTAGACAGGTCAGAAGAAACAATAACCGGTAAAGTGTCAGAACTACCCAAATAAGCATATTGAAGGTGAGGGGGTAGTGGTTTACTCTTCAATTGACGGCTTTGGAGGAGGCCCACTTGGCATATTCAGGGGCTCAAAGAGGTGTATTCCCTGCATGTAAGCATATGATGCATCTAGGATATGCATCATCTCCTCAACCTCATCATCAATCTCCAAGCTATCGAACAACATGAATGCTTTTTCTAGAGAATCGTCTAAATATACACTCGTTTCAAGAAGTTTCTCATCCACCTCTACAACAGATATCATAGAGAGCTCTTCATAATGGCGGGGAAGTTGGATTGCCTTGTAGACATTAAAGACTGCTTCTTCATTATCCAGCCTCATAATAATTTTCCCCTCTCTCACTTTAATAATTGTATCACCAGTAGCCAAGAGAGGTCATCCCAATATGATTGGAACTTGTTCACCAGCCTCAAAATCTAGAATAATGAAGTCAGCTGGGAAGATACTTCTGGTAGTTTGTTGAGAACAAAGTTGGTACGGTTGCATGAAATCTTACTTATTTCGTTCTTTAAAAAAAAAATTGTTTTGAATGTTAAAAAGGGGTAATTAAACTGTAGGATCACTTGGGAATTGTATAATGACAGCATTAGGTGCCATCGCGACCTATTATGGATTTTGGATCGTGGTAACTTGGTATCAGAGCTTTAGGTTCACATATGTCTCACGAGTCATGAGCAGGACTAGTAGAGTCTTGCGGATTAGTACAGAGACGTCCATACTTATCTTCGAGAGGCTATAGGGTGTTATGAAACTTCTCTTTCTTCATCTCCTATCGTGCAGTTGATATTGTGCTAAGTATCTTTCTATTGATCTCTCACAAATAGTAAGAACGCGCATGACAGATGTACCAGGCGGTAGAGGAGCTGCTCCCCCCGTTGCTAGAGGCTGAGGCAAAGGCCGGGGGAGGGCTCGAGCTCATGTCAGAAGACGAGGGCATCCTAGTGTTGCTCTCGTTGTACCACTAGTGGATCCAGTGGAGGATCCTGTTATTGAGGTGCATCATGAGGCGTCTGCTGCTGAGCCAGCCCTAGTAGATTTCGTGACTGCATCGGGATTTTAGGAGGTCATGGTCCGTATGCTACGATTCATGGACTCTATGATGTAGGATGGTTTATTTTCAGTAGACCCTGCCACATCCCAAGCGGGAGGGGGAGTATAGACCCATACCGCTCAGGATCCAGGGCACGCTGCTGCCGTTTATCAGACCCCAGGTGCACAACCTGCGGGCGGGGCCTAGCCAGTTGCAGCGGTTGTGCCAGAGTTTGTACTAGTCGCAACCGTTGATCAGCAAAAGCGGCTGGACAAATGGACTAGAATTCGCCCCCTAACTTTTGGGGTGAGTGGTCAGAGGACCCAAAGGAATTCATTGACCGATGCAAGGATAGGCTACGAAACATGGGGATATTGGAGTCTAATGGGATAGATATCACCACCTTTCAGCTTGAGGGCAAGGCCTACAGATAGTGGAAGACTTATCTTCTTAGCAGGCCAAAAGGTTCACCTCCCTTGACTTGGATCAGTTTACACATCTATTCTTGGAGAAGTGCATACCACCTTCAGAGAGAGAGGAGCTTCGGGGTCAGATTGAGCAACTCCGTCAGGGTCATATGTCTGTGACCGACTATGAGGCGAGATTCACTGACTTGTCTCACCATGCAACTATTATACTCCCCAAAGACGCAGAGAGGGTGCAGAGGTTCATTGCAGTCTTCACCTTAGATTCAGATTTCTATGGCCGTGAGGTAGAGATGGGGACTCCCTTTCATCAAGTTATGGATATAGCTCGGAGGATTGAGCGTATTCGCAACCGCAATGGCCTTAATAGTTTGGAGGATTCAGTGGCGCCCCACCTAGGGGAAGAGGTGAGTTCATGAGGGGTCAGTCTAGCAGGACCATACAGTCAGCACCACCGCGTGCTCCGGAGTGCTCCAGCACGACCCTACTTTAGTGCCATTCCAGAGAGTACTTTCAGTCTGCCATCTATTCAGGGTTCCTTCCAGTAGGTATTCAGGCCATCAGGGTCAGACTTAAGGTCAGCAATCCACTACTCCGAGGCGTTGTTTCGAGTGCGGGGATCTTGTCCATGTGAAGAGGTTTTGTCTCAAACTTTGGGCAAGGCCGAGCAGCAGGACCATCAGCCCATTCTTACTGCACCAGCTGCCACACCGCCCGCCAGGGCGGCCACTGGTGGAGAGCAGGTGGGTAGGGGTCGTCCTAGAGGTGGACGCCAGTCAGGTGGCACTCCGAATAGATTCTATGCTTTCCCCGCCAGGGCAGAGGCAGTTGCCTCTGATGCAGTGATCACGTGTACTACATTAATAGTTCCTTTATGGAAAACTCGTCTCTCTGTGGCTTTGGTGGCCTCGTTAGAGATTGCAATGGCCACTGGATACTTGGCTTTCAAGGTACACACCCTGGATCATTACCACTGCAAGCTGAAATGCTGGCCCTAAAAGGTCTACATATTGCTCATGAACAGGGCTACACACCCCTAGAAGTTGAAACGGATTCGACAGACGTCATTAATTGCTTAGATTCGTGAATGCAGATCGTTAATGTTCCAGGTGAAGCTTCAAACAATCCATCACAACTTCAGGCAAGCTAATAGGCCCGCTCACAAGCTGGAAAGCAATGCTCTCCTATAGGCCAATGGCAGGGATCTTAAGTATTTGGCACAACCTCCGCATTTTGTAACTAATGTGTTAAATACTAACTATGGAGGAACTGTTTATCTAGTTAAATATCTTAGCAACGATGTTTGCACTAAGCTTGCATCTCTAGGTAATCAAAATGTCCTAAGACACAATGTCTAAGTACTGTAATAGTCAAGTAAGCAATGTCCATATGGACATATGTAATGGTTTAAACCATGTTCCCTAATATTAATATATAATGATCCCTGTTTATCAAAAAAACAATGTTCTGTCATACCGGTTCTTAAAGTTTTGAATCGATACTAATTCCACATGAATAATGACACTTTAAAATCGCCTTTTACCTTAATTTATACTATTTAACAAAAAGATGTGCATCCTTGCCGTTCCACTTGGAACATGTTCTATTTTTATTTAATTAGTTAATTGAAATGAAACAATGAAAGAAGAAGAACAATATTGCAGAGAAAAGAGATAGACAGGATTCTTATTAATTTTAGCATGATTTACAATGGGGTAAAGCCCATTTATTTATAGGGGAGGAAATGACTTAGCCACAAAGTAACAAACTCTCTAAAAAATAGACATTCACTCTAAATACAATTCTATTATAACACTCCCCCTTGAATATCTACTCAATAGATAATGTGTTTTGTTAAAACCTTTACTAAAATAAAGCCCAGTGGAAAAAAAATTTAGTAAAGGAAAAAGAGTGCACATGTTTAATAATATGTCTTTGGTTGTTTCGTTAAAAACCTTGCAAGAAAAGCCCAGTGGGACAAAATCTTGTAAGAGAAAAAGAGTACAAGGCGTATTAACTCCCCCTGATGAGAGAATCATCCACATCCTTGAGCCTTCGCATCCCAATCTTGTACACTAATTTCTTGAAGGTTGATGTCGGTAGAGATTTGGGGAACAAATCAGCCATATAATCACTTGAACGAATTTGTTGCTCAATGATATCACCATTGTTTTGAAGATCATGTGTGAAAAATAACTTTGGTGAATTGTGCTTTGTCCTATCTCCTTTTATGAATCCTCCCTTTAATTGGGCTATGCATGATACATTGTCTTCATACAAAATCATGGGTAGTTTGTCATACTTCAAACCACATTTGTTTCGAAGAAGATGTATTATAGACCTCAACCATACACATTCTCGACTTGCTTCATGAATAGCAATTATCTCAGCATGATTTGATGAAGTAGTCACGATTGATTTCTTAGTCGATCGTCAAGATATGGCAGTGCCTACATATGTAAATACATAGTTTTTTTGAAATCGAGCCTTGTGTGGGTCAGATAAATACCCAGCATCGGCATAACCAACAAGATCGGGACTGCATTCGTTGCCATAAAATAAGCCCATATCGGTAGTCCCTTTTATATACTGCAATATATGTTTGATTCTATTCCAATGTCTCCTTGTAGGAGTAGAGTTATATTTTGCTAAGACATTAACTGAAAAGGTTATGTCAGGTCTTGTAGTGTTAGCAAGATACATTAGTGCACCAATTATACTAAGATATGGTACTTCAAGACCAAGTAACTCTTCATTCTTTTCTTGAGGTCGGAATGGATCCTTATTCACATCAAGTGATCAAACAATCATCGGAGTACTTAATAGATGTGCTCCATCCATGAAAAACCGTTACAATACCTTTTCTATGTAGGCATATTGATGAACAAATATTTCGTTTGCCAAATGTTCAATTTGCAAACCGAGACATAATTTTGTCTTTCCAAGATCTTTCATCTTGAATTCCTTCTTTAAATAATTAATTGCCTTTTGGAGTTCTATAGGAGTTCCAATAAGGTTTATGTCATCAACATATATGACAAGCACATCAAATTCCGATGTTATTTTCTTTGTAAAAATACATGGACAAATAGAATTATTTATATAACCTTCCTATAATAAATACTCAATAAGGCGGTTATACCACATTCATCCTGATTGCTTTAGACCATACAAAGATTTTTGCAATTTGATTGAAAATATTTCCCGGGACTTTGAATTATGTGCGTCAGGCTTTTTAAATCCCTCGGGAATTTTTATGTATATCTCATTATCAAGTGAGTCATAAAGGTAGGTTATAACCACATCCATTAAATGCGTGTCAAGCTTTTCATGGACGGCAAAACTATTGAGGTAATGGAACGTTATAGCATCCATAACAGGAGAATTGTCATGACCCCAAATTCCCTCTGTAGGATGTCGTGATGGCACCTAGTCTCTAAGACTAGGTAAGCCAATCAATGCGGAATAAATAGAAATCTAAAATAAAAATCTTCAAATTCACATAATTTCAACTCCCAAAACCCGGTAGAAATAAGTCACAAACTTCTAAAAATTTAATCTCAATGTATCTATATATATCAGGGTCTAATAAAAATAAGGAAGCAACATAATAATGATAGAAGGGGACTCCGGAGTCTACGGACGCTGGCAGATATACCTCGAAGTCTTCGTACACATGTAGCTCACTAATGTCTACACTGATAGGATGTACCTGGATCTGCACAAAAAGATGTGCAGAAGCGTAGTATGATTAAACCACAGCGGTACCCAGTAAGTGCCAAGCCTAACCTTGATAGATTAGTGACGAGGTCAGGTCAGGCCCTACTGGAATAATAAAAGACAATGTGAAATATTTAACAATATAATAAAATGAAATAAAAATGGAAATAAATCAAGTAAGTTGTACGTCACCAATTAACTACGCAAAATAATGGCAAATAATACCTCGTGGAAACAAAACAGAATTCTTTTCAACTTTAAGAAAATCACAAATATAATCAAAGAAAACTGCGACCATAAATCAATATCAACAAGGGCACTTCCGAGGTACTGCTTCGTAGTCCCAAATCATAAATAAATTCACAATATCTCATTTCCTTATATCACCACGGGAGCCTTCACATTTAATTTTAAAGACAAATATTTTTCCCGAAATAGCATCCCGCATTTTAGCCACCCTTATTAGACCACATGATTTCTAGTAGTTCCCCTACTAGCTACGCGTATCAAGCCACCCTTATCTCACCGCATGCGTTTTAACACCCAGACCTTATACCACCGCATGCGTATCAATATCAGAAAATATCACAATCTGCACCTCAAGAGCTCAAATATTTCAATTTTCCAAAATAAACAATATCAATAACATTTTCCACAACAGGGAGCTTACGGCTCAATCACAATGAGTGCAACAATCTCACAAAAATATTCAAGAATAAATAACTCAACAAAAATAATATTTTAAAATTTTTAATATGTTGCCTCCGTACCAAATTTAGAATATCAAATACATCATATTAATAATATTTAAATTTAAGAAATTCGACATTCAAATAATGCACAGAATAAAAGAAACCAAGTTTCAACTAAACAGGTAAAACAATTAGCAAGAAAAGGTCAAGCAAATTTAAAGTATAAAAATCAGATCAAAGATGAAGAATATAACAAAATAAAATAATTTAATTAATATGCAACAATGATCTACACAATTTAAAAACATAATCATTCACATTTATCAACACATTACAATTATCACATCAATACCAATCCTAGGGAGAATTTCTCCCACACAAGGTTAGACAAGTCACTTACCTCGACTTACTCCAATTTAATCAAGTAGTATGTATTTTTCTCGATTTTCCGACTCTGGTCCACTCGAATCTAGTCATAATAATTCGATATAGTCATCAAAAATTATAGGAATCAAGTTCATAAGAAAATGTTATATCTTTCAATAAAATTCGAAATTAACTCAAAAGTCGCTCGTGGGACCCACGTCTCGTAATCCGGCGAAAGTTACGAAATATGAACGCCCATTCAACCACGAGTCTAACCATACCAAAATTACTAAATTCTGATAACAATTCGGCCCTCAAATCTTCAAATTTATCCAAATGGTTTTTCAAACCTTTCCAACTTAATTCACCAATTAAATGATAAAAACAGTGATGGATTCGGGTAATCTAACCAAAACTGAGTTAAGAACACTTACCCCAATGTTTTCGCTGAAAATCTCCCGAAAATCGCCTATCCCCGAGCTCCAATTCGTCAAAAATGGAAAATGGGACGAAGTCAATTTTCTGAACTTAAACTCTCTGTCCAGTGGTCTTTTCTTCGCGAAAGCGGTCAGTGCCTCGCGTTCGCGAAGCACAAAAATGTGCTGCCCAACTTTCCTCTTCCGAAACACACCTAAGGCCCTCGAGACCTCAACCAAATACAACAACAAGTCCTAAAACATCATACAAACTTAGTCGAATCCTTAAATCACATCCAATAACGCTAAAATCACAAATGACACCCCAATTCAAGCTTAATGAAACTTAAGGATTTTCTAACTTTCACATTCGATGCCGAACCCTATCAAATCAAGTCCGATGGACCTCAAATTTTGTGCGCAAGTCATAAATGACATAACGGAGCTATGAAAATTTTCAGAACTGGATTCCGATCCCGATATCAAAAATCCAACTCCCCGGCCAAACTTCCAAACTTAAATTTCCTATTTTAGCCATTTCAAGCCTAATTTAACTACGGACTTCCAAATAAAATTCCGAATACACTCCAAAATCACCATACGGAGCTGTTGGAATCATCAAAAATTTATTCCGGGGTCGTTTACACATAAGTCGGCATCCGGTAACTATTTAAAATTAAGCTTTAAAACTTGAAACTAAGTGTTCCAATTCTTTCCAAAACCTCACCGGACCTAAACCAATTACTTCGGCAAGCCATATATCAGTTATAAAGTACAGAATGAGTAGTAAATAGGGGAATAGGGCTACAACTTTTAAAATGACTGGCCGGGTCGTTACATCCTCCCCTTCTTAAAACAATCGTTCGTCCTCGAACGAGCATAGAGACATACCTGAAGTGGTGAAAAGATGAAGATAATGGCTGCGCATATCCTGCCCGGTCACCCAAGTTGCCTCCTCGGCCGGATGATCCCTCCACTAAACCTACACAGAAGCAATGTTCTTCGACCTCAGCTTTCGAACCTGCCTGTCCGAAATAACCACTAGTTCCTCAACATAAGATAGATCCTCGTCCAACTGAACTGAACTGAAGTCTAACTTATGAGAAGGATCACCGTGATACTTCCGGAGCATAGAAACATGGAATACTGGATGAACTGCAGAGAGACTAGGTTGTAGTAAAAGTTTGTAAGCCACCTCTCCAACTCTCTCAGGAATTTCAAAAGGCCCAATATACCTAGGACTTAACTTGCCCTTCTTTCTAAACCTCATAACATCCTTCATAGGCGAAACTCAGAGCAAGACCCGCTCACCAACCATGAATGCAACATCATGAACCTTCCAATCCGCATAACTCTTCTGTCTAGATTGGGCTGTATGCAGTCGATCTTGAATCAATTTAACCTTTTCCATGGCATCCTGAACCAAGTATGTACCCAATAGTCTAGCTTCGCCCGGTTCGAACCAACCTACTGGAGACCGGCACCGCCTACCATATAAGGCCTCATACAGAGCCATCTGAATGCTCGACTGGAAACTGTTGTTGTAAGCAAACTCCGCAAGTGGTAAGAACTGATCCCAAGCACCCCCAAAATTTATCACACATACACAAAGCATATCCTCCAATATCTGAATAGTGCGTTCGGACTGCCCTTTTGTCTGAGGGTGAAATGATGTACTCAACTCCACACGAGTACCTAACTCTCGCTGTACAACCCTCCAAAACCGTGAGGTAAACTGTGTACCCCGGTCAGAGATGATAGATACTGGTACGCCATGAAGTCTGACAATCTCGCGAATATAGACTTGAGCCAACTGCTCGGAAGAATAGGTAGTCATCACAGGAATGAAATGATCTGACTTGATCAGCCTATCCCCAATCACCCAAACTGCATCAAACTTCCGCTGAGTCCGTTGAAGCCAAACAACGAAATCCATAGTGATTCGCTCCCATTTTCACTTCGGAATTTCTAACTTCTGAAGCAATCCACCTGGCCATTGATACTCATATTTTACCTGTTGACAATTGAGACACCGAGATGAATACTCCACTATGTCCTTCTTCATCTGCCTCCACCAATAGTGTTGTCTCAGGTCTTGATACATCTTTGTAGCAACCGAATGAATGGAGTACCGTGCAATGTGAGCCTCTTGGAGAATCAACTCATGCAAACCATCTATATTAGGCACACATATCCTGCCCTGCATCCGTAATATACCGTCATCTCCAATAGTGATTACATTGGCATCACCGTGCTGAACTGTGTCCTTAAGGACAAGCAGATGGGGGTCATCATACCGACGCTCCCTGATACGATCATAAAGAGAAGACTGAGAAACCACACAAGCCAAAACTCGGCTCGGCTCGGAAACATCCAATCAAATAAAATGGTTGGCTAAGGCCGGAACATCCAAGGCTAAAGGCCTCACTGCTACCGGTAATTATGCTAAGTTGCCCAAACTTTCCGCCTTATGACTCAGGGCATCGGCCACCACATTGGCCTTCCCGGGATGATAGAGAATGGTGATATCATAATCCTTAAGCAACTCCAACCATCTACATTGTCATAAATTAAGATCCTTCTGTTTAAACAGATGTTGTAGACTCTGTTGATTGGTGTAGACCTCACAATGGACACCGTACAAATAATGCCGCCAAATCTTCAAGGCATGAACAATAGCTGCTAACCCAAGTTCGTGGACAGGATAATTCTTCTCATGTACCTTTAACTGTCTGGACGCATAGGCAATCACCCTACCGTCTTGCATCAATACTGCACCGAGACCAATACGTGATGCATAACAATACACAGTATAAGACATTGAACCTATAGGTAATACTAATACTGGAGCTGCAGTCAAAGCGGTCTTGAGCTTTTGGAAGCCCTCCTCACATTCCTTGGTCCACCTGAACGGAGCACCCTTCTGGGTCAATTTGGTCATAGGTGCAGCAATAGAAGAGAAACCCTCTACAAATCGGCAATAATACCCTGCCAAACCAAGGAAACTCTAGATCTTCGTAGCTGAGGACGGCTAGACCAACTCTACACTGCCTCAATAATCTTCGGATCTACCTTGATCCCCTTGCACGAAACTATAAGGCCCAAATATCCCACTGAATCAAGCCAAAATTCACACTTTGAAAATTTGGCATATAACTTCTTTTCTCTCAAAGTCTGAAGCCCAGTCCTCAAGTGCTGCTCATGATCCTCCTGACTCCGGTAATACACCAGAATGTCGTCAATAAACACAATGACGAAATAATCAAGATAAGGCTGAAATACACTATTTATTAAGTACATAAATGTTGCTGGGGCATTGGTTAGCCCAAATGACATTACAAGGAACTCATAATGACCATACCGAATCCTAAAAGCAGTCTTCGGTATATCTGATTCCCGAATCTTCAACTGATGATAGCCTAAACGCAAGTCAATTTTAGAGAATACCCTGGCACCATGAAGATGATCAAATAGGTCATGAATACGTGGCAAAGGATACTTGTTCTTCACTGTAACCTTGTTCAGCTGGCCGTAATCAATACACATCCACATAGAATCATCCTTCTTCTTCACAGATAAGACAGGAGCACCCCCAAGGCGATACAGTAGGCCGAATGAAACCCTTATCAAGCAACTCCAGTAACTGTTCTTTTAATTCTTTCAACTCTGTTGGGGCCATACAATATGGTGGAATAGTAATGGGCTGAGTGCCCGGTAACAAATCAATGTCAAGGTCAATATCTATGTCGGGTGGCATACCCTAAAGATCTGCTGGAAATACATCAGGAAAATCCCTTACTATAGGAACTGACTCCACGGTAGGAGTATCAATACTAACATCTCTTACATAGGCCAGATACGCATCACACCCCTACTCAACCATTTGTTGAGCTTTAAGAAATGAAACAACCATGCTAGGAACATGACCCGAGGTACCTCTCCACTCTAGCCGCGGTAGACCTGGCATAGCCAACGTCACCATCTTGGCGTAACAATCAAGAATAGCGTGATAGGGCAACAATTAGTCCATGCCCAAAATATATCGAAATCCACCACACTGAGCAATAATTACTCAGTTTTGGTGTCAAAACCACTGATAACAATTAAACACGACTGATACACATGATCCATAATAATAGATTCACCTACGGGTGTAGATACATAAATAGAAGAACTCAAGGAATCACGGGATACTCCCAAATACGGGGCAAAATAAGATGACACATAAGAATAAGTGGAGCCTGGATCAAATAAGACTGATGTATCTCTATGACAAACCGGAATAATACTTATGATAACACAATCGGATGCAACAACCTCTGTCCTAGCAGGAAGGGCATAATATGTGGCCTGGCCTCCTTTTCTAGGGCGACCTCTACCTGTCCGACCTCCACCTCTAGCTGGATGTGCAGGTGGAGTAGCAATTGGTGCACTAATCATGGCTTGAGAAGTCTGAGGGCCCTGTGGAATGGGTGGGGCCTGAGAAATCTGTAGAGGTGAACCCCTTCTAAGCATGGGCAATCCCTCATGATATGATGAGTGTCACTACACTCAAAACAAGCCCTCGGAGGACGTGTCTACTGGGATTGGCTCGGCCCCGATCGACTAGACTGCCCACTGAAGGCACCCCATATAGGAGGTACAGAAGATACTGGCGGTGCATGATATGGAACCTAAGGACTAAGAGTAGCCGGAATACTACTGGAAGCTGAAAGTGCTGAATGAATAGGACGACTCACATAGCCTCTACCGTGATGGGCTGTAGCTGGGGCACGATAATTACTATATGTTCCAGAATCTCGGGGTCTCTTAGTTTTCCTCTCTTTCCTCTCTCTGATTCGCATACCTTCCAATCTCCTAGCAATTGACACCACCTATTGGTATGGGTTGTCCATCTCCAGTTCTCGGGCCATACTGAATCTAATACTAGGGTGGAGACACTCAATAAATCTGCGACCCGCTCTTGAACAGTAGCAACTAAGGCCGGTGCATGCCTAGCCAAATCACTGAATCGGACCGCATATTCTGACACGGTCATAGTTACCTGGCGTAGCTGCTCAAACTCTGCGCGCCATGCATCTCTAAGACTCTGAGGAACATACTCCTTTAAGAACATAGATGAATATTGAGTCCAAGTAAGTGAAGCTGCCTCAGCCGGACTATCCAACTCATATGCCTGCCACCACTGGTAGGCTGCTCCTTTAAGCTGAAATGCCATGAAATAAACCCCACTGGAATCCATAATATCCATAGTACGGAGGATACGGTGACATTCCTCTAGAAAACCTTGAGCATCCTCTAAAGCTAAACCGCTGAAAGTGTGAGGGTGGTACGTTTTGTACCTCTCGAGCCTGAGCTACTCCCCCTCTAAAACCGTTGTCCTAACCTCAGGCCGAACTGGGACAACTGGCTGCACTGGTATAACCTCTGGGGCATGGTCAACTTGGGCGCATGGCTCTGGAGTACGGGCGGCGGAAGTCTGTGCTCCTCCCCCGGCCTGAGATGTGGCTTTAGCAAATGGAATTAACCCTTCCTGAGCTAGAGTGCCAAACATGCTCAAAAACTGGGCAAGGGTCTCCTGAAGTGCAGGAGTAGTAACAGGCATCTCAGGTGCTTGTTCTCGAACTGGAGCTACTGGTGGCTCTGCTGCAGCATCTCGTGCAGGTACTCTCGCTGCACCATGTGGTCTTCCTTGGCCTCTGCCCCGGCCCCAGCCTCTTGCGGCTTCAACAGGGGGCACGGGTGCCTAATCATCGGATCCAGTTGTGCGTCTCCTCACCATCTGTGAGAGAATAAAAAGACAATGGTTTAAAAATTTTGTAGTCAATAGTGCGCACGATGAGGAATCAAAGAAGTGAATATTTTCCTAATGGTTCCATAGCCTCCTGAAGATAAGTACAGACGTCTCCGTACCGATCCGCAAGACTCTACTAAACCTCCTTGTGACTCATAACACCTATGAACCTAGAGCTCACTTGTCACGACCCCAAATTCCCTCTGTAGGATGTCGTGATGGCACCTAGTCTCTAAGAGTAGGTAAGCCTATCAATGCGGAATAACAATAGAAATCTGAAATAAAAATCTTCATATTCATATAATTTCAACTCCCAAAACCCGGTAGAAATAAGTCACAAGCTTCTAAGAATTTATTCTCAATGTATCTATATATATATCGGGGTCTAAGGAAAATAAGGAAGCAACATAATAATGATAGAAAGGGACTCCGGAGTCTGCGAACGCTAGCAAATATACCTCGAAGTCTCCGTACACAGGTAGCTCACTGATGTCTGGACTGGTAGGATGTACCTGGATCTGCACAAAAAGATGTGCAGAAGCGTAGTATGAGTACACCACAGCGGTACCCAGCAAGTGCCAAGTCTAACCTCGGTAGAGTAGTGTCGAGGTCAGGTCAGGCCCTACTGGAATAATAAAAGACAATGTGAAATGTTTAACAATATAATAAAATAAAATGACAATGGAAATGAATCAAGTAAGTAGTACGTCACCAATTAACTACACAAAATAATGGCAAATAATACCTCGTGGAAACAAAACAGAATTTTTTCAATATCAACAAGGGCACTTCCGAGGTACCGCCTCGTAGTCCCAGATCATAAATAAATTCACAATATCTCATTTCCTTACATCACCGCGGGGATCTTCACATTTAATTTTAAAGAAAAATATTTTTTCCGAAATAGCATCCCACGTTTTAGCCAACCTTATCATACCGCATGACTTCTAGTAGTTCCCCTACTAGCCACGCGTATCAAGACACCCTTATCTTACTGCATGCGTTTCAACGTCTAGACCTTATACCACCGCATGCGTATCAATACCAGAAAATATCACAATCTGCACCTCAAGTGCTCAAATATTTTAATTTGCCAAAATAAACAATATCAATAATAGTTTCCACAATAGGGAGCTCACGGCTCAATCACAAATAGTATAAAAATCTCACAAAAATATTCGGGAATAAATAACTCAAAAAAAATAATATTTCAAAATTTTCAATATGTTGCTTCCGTACCAAATTTAGAATATCAAATACATCATATTAATAATATTTAAATTTAAGAAATTCGACCTTCAAATAGTGCACATAATAAAAGAAATTAAGTTTGAACTAAACAGGTAAAACAATTAGCAAGAAAAGGTCAATCAAATTTAAAGTATATAAATCAGATCAATGATGAAGAATATAACAAAATAAAATAATTTAATTAATATGCAGCAATGATCTACACAATTTAAAAAAATAATCTTCCACATTTATCTCGTGTATACACGTGTGGGGGAGAATTTTCCCCACACAAGGTTAGACAAGTCACTTACCTCGACTTACAACAATTTAATCAAGTAGTATATATTTTTCTTGATTTTCCGACTCTGGTCCACTCAAATCTAGTCATAATAATTCGATACAGTCATAGAAAATTATAGGAATCAAGTTCATAAGAAAATATTATATTTTTCAATAAAATTCGTAATTAACTCAAAAGTCGCTCATGGGGCCCACGTCTCGGAATCCGGCAAAAGTTACGAAATATGAACGCCCATTCAACCACGAGTCTAACCATACCAAAATTACTTAATTCTGAAACAATTCGGCCCTCAAATCCTCAAATTTATCCAAATGGATTTTCAAACTTTTCCAACTTAATTTACCAATTAAATGATAAAACCAGTGATGGATTCGGGTAATCTAACCAAAATTGAGTTAAGAACACTTACCCCAATGTTTCCTCTCAAAATCTCCCGAAAATCGCCTCTCCCCAAGCTCCAATTCTTCAAAAATGGAAAATGGGACGAAGTCCAATTATTGAACTTAAACTCTCTGTCCAGTTGTCTTTTCTTCGAGAACGCGGTCAGTGCCTTGCGTTTACGAAGCACAAAACTGTGCTGCCCAACTTTCCTCTTCGCGAACGTGATGCCTTACCAAACATGGCCTTCCCGAACGTGAAGCTTTAATACCCAACCCCCCAGCCTGGCCTCGCCCTTATACACAAACGCGAACGCCTTTACGCGTTCGTGATGAACACTGCCATCACCCTTCGCGAACGCAGTCCCTTCTTCACGAATGCGAACAGAAATTTCTTGCATGCCCAACTTTCCTCTTCACTAACGCGAGACCTCTCTCGTGAACGCGAAGAAGGAAACTAGAGCTCGACACCAGAAATCCTTCAGTTGTTCCCATGTTCGAAAATGATCCGTTAACCTTCCGAAACTCACCCAAGGCCCTCGGGACCTCAACCAAATACAAGAACAAGTCCTAAAACATCATACAAACTTAGTCGAATCCCCAACTCTATCACACACACACGAAGCATATCCCCCAATATATGAATAGTGTGTTCGGACTGCTCTTCTGTTTGAGGGTGAAATGATGTACTCAACTCCACACGAGTACCCAGTTCTCGTTGTACGGCAGCGTAGATGGTTGGAGTTGCTAACTCAAGGTCGTGGATAGGATAATTCTTCTCATGTACCTTTAATTGTCTGGACGCATAGGCAATCACCCTACCGTCTTGCATCAATACTGCACCGAGACCAATATGTAACGCATCACAATACACAGTATAAGATGCTGAACTTATAGGTAATATCAATACTGGAGCTGTAGTCAAAGCTGTCTTGAGCTTTTGGAAGCCCTCCTCACATTCCTCGGTCCACTTGAACGGAGCACCTTCTGGGTCAATTTGGTCATAGGTGCAACATTAGAAGAGAAACCCTCTATAAATCGGCGATAATACCCTGCCAAACCAAGGAAACTCCGGATCTCCGTAGCTGAGGACGGTTAGACCAACTCTACATTGCCTCAATCATCTTTAGATCTACCTTGATCCCATCCCACGAAACTACATGGCCCAAATATCCAACTAAATCAAGCCAAAATTCATACTTTGAAAATTTAGCATATAACTTCTTTTCTCTCAACATCTAAAGCAGAGCACCCTGAAGTTGATCAAATAGGTCATGAATACATGGCAAACGATACCTGTTCTTCACTGTAACCTTGTTCAGCTGGCGGTAATCAATACACATCCACATAGAATCATCCTTCTTCTTCACAGATAAGACAGGAGCACCCCCAAGGCGATACAGTAGGCCGAATGAAACCCTTATCAAGCAATTCCAGTAATTGTTCTTTTAATTCTTTCAACTCTGCTGGGGCCATACAATATGGTGGAATAGAAAAGGGTTGAGTTCCCGGTAACAAATTAATGCCAAAGTCAATATCTATGTCGGGTGGCATACCCTGAAGATCCACTGGAAATACATCAGGAAAATCCCTTACGATAGGAACTGACTCCACGATAGGAGTATCAATACTAACATCTGTTACATAGGCCAGATACGCATCACCCCTTCTCAACCATTCGTTGAGCTTTAAGAAATGAAACAACCCTGCTAGGAACATGACCCGAGCTACCTCTCCACTCTAGCCATGATAGATCTGGCATAGCCTACATCACTCTCTTGGCATAACAATCAAGAATAGCGTGATAGGACGACAATCAGTCCATGCTCAAACTAATATCAAAATCCACCATACTGAGCAATATTAAATCAGCTCTGGTCTCAAAACCACTTATAACAATAAAACACGACCAATACACGCGATCCATAATAATAGATTCACCCACGGGTGTAGATACATAAATAGAAGAACTCAAGGAATCACGGGATACGCCCAAATACTGGGCAAAATAAGATGACACATAAGAGTAAGTGGAGCCTGGATCAAATAAGACCGATGCATCTCTATGACAGACCGGAATAATACCTACAATAACAGAATCGGATGCAACGGCCTCTGTCCTAATAGGAAGGGCATAATATGTGGCATGGCCTCCATTTCTAGGGCTACATCTGCCTGTCCGACCTCCACCTCTAGCTGGCTGTGCAGGTGGAGTAGCAACTGGTGCAGTAATCATGGCCTTAGAAGCCTGAGGGCCCTGTGGAATAGGTGGGGCCTAAGAAATCTGTGGAGGTAAACCCCTTCTAAGTTTGGGTAATCCCTCATGATATGATGAGTGTCACCACACTCAAAACAATCCCTCGGAGGACATGGCTTCTGGGACTGGCTCGGGCCCGATCGACTAGAGTGCCCACTGAAGGCACCCCATACAGGAGGTACAGAAGGCACTAGCGGTGCATAATATGGAACCTAAGGTCTCGGAGTATCCGGAATACCACTAGAAGCTGGAAGTGCTGAATGAATAGGACGGCTCACATAGCCTCTACCATGACGGGCTACAGCTGGGGCACAAGAATTATTAGCAATTGATCTGGTTATTGGTATGTGTTGTTCATCTCCAGTTCTCGGGCCATACTGAATCTAATACTAGAGTAGAGACGCTCAATAAATCTGCGACCCGCTCTCGAACAGTAGTAACTAAGGCTGGTGCATGCCTAGCCAAATCACTGAATCGAACCGCATATTCTAACACGGTCATAGAACCCTGGCGCAGCTGCTCAAACTCTGCGTGCCATGCATCTCTAAGACTCTAACGAACATACTCCTTTAAGAGTATATCTGAAAATTGAGTCCAAGTAAGTGAAGCTGCCTCAGCCGGACTATCCAACTCATATGCCTACCACCACTGGTAGGCTGCTCCTTTAAGCTGAAATACCGTGAAATAAACCCCACTGGTGAAATGCCTTTTTCAAGGCATCCTGAACCAAGTATGTACCCAATAGTCTAGCTTCGTCCGGCTCTAACCAACCCACTGGAGACCTGTACTGCCTACCATATAAGGCTTCATATGGAGCCATCTGAATGCTCGACTAGCAACTGTTATTGTAAGCAAACTCCGCAAGTGGTAAGAACTGATCCCAAGCACCCCTAAAATCTATCACACACACACGAAGCATATCCTCCAATATATGAATAGTGCGTTCAGATTGCCCGTCTGTCTGAGGGTGAAATGTTGTTCTCAACTTCACACGAGTACCCAACTCTCACTGTACAGCCCTCCAAAACCGTGAGGTAAATGGTGTACCCCGGTCAGAGATGATAGATATTGGTACGCCATGAAGTCTGACAATCTCACGAATATAGACTTGAGCCAACTGCTCGGAACAATAGGAAGTCATCACTGGAATGAAATGAGCTGACTTAGTTAGCCTATCCACAATCACCCAAACTGCATCAAACTTCCGCTGAGTCCGTGGAAGCCCAACAACGAAATCCATAGTGATCCGCTCCCATTTCCACTCTGAAATTTCTATTTTCTAAAGCAATCCACCTGGCCGTTGATGCCCATATTTTACTTGTTGATAATTGAGACACCGAGCTGCATACTTCACTATGTCTTTCTTCATCCGCCTCTACCAATAGTGTTGTATCAGGTCCTGATACATCTTTGTAGCACCCAGATGAATGGAGTACTGGGTACTGTGTGCCTCTTGGAGAATCAACTCACGCAAACCATCTACATTAGGCACACATAGCATGACCTGCATTCGTAATAAACCGTCATCTCTAATAGTGACTTCCTTGGCATCACCGTGCTAAACTTTGTCCTTCACGACAAGCAGATGGGGGTCATCATGCTGACACTCCCTGATACGATCATAAAGAGAAGACTGAGAAATCACACAAGCTAAAACTCGGCTTGGCACGAAAACATCCAATCTAATAAACCGGTTGGCCAAGGCCTGAACATCCAAGGCTAAAGGCCTCTCTGCTACCGGTAAGTATGCTAAGTTCTCTGCCTTATGACTCAAGGCATCGGCCACTACATTGGCCTTCCCGGGATGATAGAGAATGGTGATATCATATTTCTTAAGAAACTCCAACCATCTTCGCTGCAGCTTCAGTATTGGTATTACCTACAAGTTCAGGGTCTTATATTGTGTATTGTCATGCCCCGTAGTCCCAAATCATAAATAAATGCGCAATATTGCATTTCCTTATATCACCACGGAAGCCTTCACATTTAATTTTACTAGAAAACTATTTTTTCCGAAATAGCATCCCGCGTTTTAGCCACCCTTATCATATCGCATGACTTCTAGTAGTTCCCCTACTAGCCACGTGTATCAATCCACCCTTATCTCACCGTATGTGTTTCAACACCCAGGCCTTATACCACCGCATGCGTATCAATATCACAAAATATCATAATATGCACCTCAAGTGCTCAAATATTTCAATTTGCCAAAATAAACAATATCAACAATATTTTCCACAACAGGGAGCTCACGACTCAATCACAATGAGTACAAAAATAGAAAATGGGACGAAGTCCCATTTTCTGAACTTAAACTCTTTGTCCAGTGGTCTCTTCTTTGCGAACGCGGTCAGTGCCTCGCGTTCGCGAAGCACAAAAATGTGCTGCCCAACTTTCCTCTTCACGAACGCGAGAGTCCACTCGTGAAGGCAATGCCTAACCAAACTTGACCTTCGTGAAGAGCTTTAATGCCCAATCCCTCAGCCGGGCCTCGCCCTTCTACGCGAACGCAAATGCGAACGCCTTCACCCGTTCACGATGAACGCTGCCATCACCTTTTGCGAACGCGGTCCTTTCTTCGCGAATGCGAAGAGAAAATTCTCGCCTGCCCAACTTTCCTCTTTGCAAACATGAGACCTCTCATGCGAATGCGAAGAAGGAAACCAGAGTTGGAGACCAAAAATCCTTCAATTGTTTCCAAGTCGGAAAATGATCCGTTAACCTTCTGAAACTCACCCGAGGCCCTCGGGACCTCAACCAAAAACACCAACAAGTCTTAAAAAATCATACGGACTTAGTAGAATCCTCAAATCATATCAAATAACGCTAAAATCACAAATCACACCCCAATTCAAGATTAATGAAACTTAAGAATTTTCTAACTTTCACATTCGATGTCGAACTCTATCAAATCAAGTCCGATTGATCTAAATTGTTGCGCACAAGTAATAAATGATATAACAGAGCTGTGAAAATTTTTAGAACTGGATTCTGATCCTGATTTCAAAAAGTCAACTCCCCGGTCAAACTTCCAAACTTAAATTTCCTATTTTAGCCATTTCAAGCCTAATTGAACTATGGACTTCCAAATAAAATTCCGACCACACTCCTAAGCTGAAAATCACTATACGGAGCTGTTGGAATCATCAAAATTTTATTCCGGGTTCATTTGCACATAAGTGGGCATCCGGTCACTATTTGAACTTAAGCTTTAAAACTTAGAATTAGGTGTCCTAATTCATTCCAAAACCTCACCGGACCTAAACCAATTACTCCGGCAAGTCATATATTTGTTATAAATTATAGAATGAGCAGTAAATAGGGGAATGGGGCTACAACTTTTAAAACGACTGGTCGGGTCGTTACAAGAATACGTCTCTTCATAATCGACACCGGGCCTTTCTGAAAATCCTTGTGTAACAAGGCGTGCCTTTTATCTTTGTACCTCATTTTTCTCTTTCATTTTACGTACAAAGACCCACTTATAGCCAACAGGCTTAACACCATTAGGTGTTTGGACTACATGCCCAAAAACTTCACGTTTCGCAAATGAATCCAACTCGGATTGGATTGCTTCTTGCCATTTTGGCCAATCACATCTTTGTCGACATTCTCCAATAGATTGAGGTTCAAGATCCTCACTATGTTGCATAATAATACATGCAACATTGTATGCAAAGACATAATCTATCTGTAATGACCCAACCGGTCATTTTGACTTTTAGAACCCCGTTCCCTAAAATACAACTTCCCGTATGTGCTTTTAATGATTTATGACTTGTGGGGATGGTTGGTTCGTGATTTGGAAGTGGGGGGGGGGGGGGATCGGAATATTTGGTTATTTAAGATGGCTTTAAAAGGCCAAGTTTGACTTCGATCAACATTTTGAGAAAACGACCCTTGAATAGAATTTTTACGATTCCAACAGCTCCGTATGGTAACGTTAGACTTAAGAACGTGTTCGTAATTTTATTTGAAAATACGTAGCTAAATTAGGCTTGAAATAACTAAAATAAAAATTTAAGGTTGGAAGTTTGACCGTGGAGTTGACTTTTTGATATCGGGGTCGGAATACAGTTCTGAAAATTTTTATAGCTCCGTTATGTAATTTATGACTTGTGTGCAAAATTTGAGATCAATCAGAGTTGATTTGATAAGTTCGTCATCGAATGTAGAAGTTGGAAATTTTAAGTTTAATTAAGCTTGAATTGGAGCATAATTCGTGGTTTTAGCATCATTTTATGTGATTTGAGGTTTCAAATAAGTTCGTATGATGTTTTAGAACTTGTTGGTATAATTGGTTGAGGTCCCGAGGGCCTCGGGTGAGTTTCGGATGGTTAACGAATAAAAAACAAAAATTTGACTTAAAAAGCTGCTGCAATTTTTACTTCTGCTGGATAATTTAGGCTGTGCTCGAGCCCAAGATCGAGCCCAGGTATCGAGCCCAGGGTCGACAGCCTAGGGAGAATCCAGGGACGAGGCTCAGTATCGAAGCCAAGATCGAAGGTCCCGCTCGAGGGCCATGATCGAAGGTAATGCTCGAGGGCCATGATCGAAGGAAATGCTCGAGGGCCATGATCGAGACTCAAGATCTAGGGTCACAATCGAAGGCTCGGGCTCGATGCCATAATCGAGGCCATGACCGAAGTCCAGGCGCGAGCCTATGATCGAAGCCACGATCGAGGCCTAGGCTCGAGGGCCATGATGGAAGCCACGATCGAGACCCAGTTTGAGGCCCAAATCCGAAGGCTGCCTGGGCAGTTTTATAAAAAGAAGGCATTCATCCTATTCGCCATTTTTAACAAATTGGAGCTTGAGCAGAGGCGATTTTGGATAGATTTTCAAGGAAAGATATTGGGATAAGTGATTCTAACTCGGATTTAGTTTATTTACACAAATATATCATTAGTTTCACCATTTAATTAGTATTTTGAGATTGAAATTTGGGAAAATTTTAGAAATCTCATAGAAATAAATTTTTGAGATTTCGGTATCGATTCGGAGTCGGATTTGAGTGAAACTGGTATGGTTGGACTTTTAATTGAATGAGTTATCGGATTTCGTAACTTTCGCCGGATTCCGAGATGTGGGCCCCATGAACGAATTTTTAATTAATTTCGGGCTTTTATTAAAAATGTAATATTTTCTTATAGAATGGATTCATATAAATTTTAATAATTGTATCAAATTATTTTGGCTAGATTCGAGCCATACAGAGTTGGTTAATCGAGGAAAGGGTCTACTAGTGGATTAAATTGAAGCAAGATGAGGTAAGTCTCTTGTCTAATCTTGTGAGGGGGAAATTACCTCATAGGTGATTAAAATTAAATAATTATTGCTAATTGTAGGGGATACGTAGGCAAGAGGTGATGAGAGTCCGTGCGTAGCTACTATTAATGCTAAAGTCCGGGTAGTTTAGGACTCAAAGCATGAATTACTTGTATAAATTGTATTCTTTGTTTAATTAATATTATTTGATATATATATTATGAATTGTTAGATAAAAATATTAAAGGATGGAAATCTCATATACTTGATTTTTCTGTTTAAATTAATTAATTATTAAGAGAAATTATTCTTCCTTCTGAATTTATTTATAACAAATATACTCTCATTCCGGAGGTACATAAGAAAATGTCCTCCTTTTTTGTGGAGCGGGCCGAACGCCTCGGTAGGATAGATGCATCTATGGATCATGTCGCATGTCCCTCGACAGTGTACATGAAACTCTGGATCGGGCCGTACGACCTCGGCAGAAATCGTGCTTGATAATAATAAAAATAATAATAATAATAATAATAATAATAATAATAATAATAATAATAATAATAATAATAATAATAATAATAATAATAATAATAATAAGAATAATAATTACATGATTTTTGGACAATTGAATTGTAGCTTGTAAAGCTATTTGATAAATTGGAATTTTTATTGAAATTGAAGGATTTAATTAATAGATTGGGAATTGATGCATTTGAAAGATTGTTTTTTATTATTTCTGCTAATTGAATAAAATTATTGTTAACTCTGTGAATCATGCTGATTTGAATAATTATAATTTATTCCAATTATTATTGTTGACCCTTAGTGAGTGTCAAAGTCGGCCATCTCGTCTCTACCACTTCGCGATTAGGCTTGATACTTACTGGGTACACGTTGTTTACGTACTCATGCTACACTTGCTGCACTTTTTGTGCAGGATCTGAAACAGATACTAGTGGTGGACCTATCATAGCACATCCTCATTATCCAGGGGCATAGTGGTGAACTTCCTTTCTGAGTCGTCTTGCAGCTACCATTTCAGTAGATGCTCATACACATGTGACACCGGGTCTTGGCACACACATTGGTAGAATTTGGTATCTTATTATTTTTCTTGGACTTAAATTTTATCGATATATGTTTAATGTATTAGTTGGCTTGTCTAGCTATAGTGTTGGGTGCCATCATGACCTATAGGTGCAATTGGGTCGTGACAACATAGTATCAGAGCACTTGGTTCACGTAAGGTCTCATAAGTTATGAGCAGACCTAATAGAGTCTTGCGGATCGGTACAAAGACGTCTGTACTTATCTTCGAGAATATATGTGGTGTTAGGAAACTACTTTCTTCATATTCAATCGTGCAATTAATGTAGTACTAAATATCCTTCTCTTATTCTCTCACAGATGGTGAGAACGCCCTTTAACGAGGTTCCAGACCAGGGAAGAGCTACTCCCCCAGTTGCTAGAGGCCGAGGGAGAGCTCCAGCCCATGGTAGAGGGCGAGGACGTCCCAGGACTATTCCAGTTATGCCGCCAGTGGGTCCAGAAGAGAATCTCATTATTGAGGAGCAGGGTGAGGTGCCTATGGCAGAGCCAGCTCCGGTTGATTTCACATCTGCACCTGGATTTTAGGATGTCATGGGTCGTGTGTTGCGGTTCATGGATAATATGACTCAGACCGGTTTATTTCTGACAGACCCAGCCACATCTAAGGCGGGCGGGGGAGCACAGACCCCTACCGTGCAGGCTCATGGACATGCAGTTGATGTATATCAGACCCAGGGTGCACTACCTGTGGGTAGAGCCCAGCCAGTGGCAGCAGCTACACCTGAGCCCAGGCCAGCTGTAGCCACCGATCCTCAGAAACTATTGGACAGATGGACTAGACTACATCCTCCTGTCTTTGGGGGTGAGCGACATGAGGATCCCGAGGATTTCATTGATCGGTGTAAGGATAGACTGTACAACATGAGGATATTGGAGTCTCATGGGGTAGACTTTGCTACTTTTCAGCTAGAGGGCAGAGCCCGTAGATGGTGGCAGTCTTATTTTCTTGGTAGACCAGCATATTATCCTCCCATAACTTGGGACAGGTTCACCCGTATCTTCCTGGACAGGTATATTCCACCCTCTCTTAGGGAAGAGTTGAGGTTTCAGTTTGAGCAGCTCCAGCAGGGTCAGATGTCAGTGACCGATTATGAGGCAAGGTTTTCTGAGTTATCTCGCCATGCACTTATGATACTTCCTACTGAGGCGGAGAGAATGCGGAGGTTTGTTGCAGGTTTACATACCGGCATTCAGGCCACTATGGCTCGAGAGGTTGAGATAGGTACTTCTTATGAGCTAGTCGTAGAGATAGCCCGCAGGATTGAGGGTGTACTTCAGCGGAGCCGAGAGCATGTTAAGAGAGATAAGCGGTTTAGGTATTATAGAGAGTTCAGAGGTGATCCGTTTAGGGGCAGAGGTCGGTTCGTGAGAGGGCAGTCCAGCAGGCCCCCATATCCAGCACCACCTCCTCCTAGAGGTGCTCGAGTGCGACCCTATCTCAGTGCTATACCAGAGAGTTCTTATCGCCCACCAGCTATTCAGGGTTCTTCTAGTGGGTATTCAGGTCAACAAGGCCAGACTTCTAGTCAGCCGCTTATCGCACCGAAACATTATTACGAGTGTGGGGATCCCAGTCACATGCGGAGATTCTGCCCCAGATTGCGGGGTAGACCAGTGCAGCAGGGTCAGCAGCCTATGATTACCGCACTAGTTGCTCCACCAGTAGTCCGACCACCAAAAGGTAGAGGACAGGTGGGTAGGGGCCGTCCTAAAGGTAGAGGTCAGCCAGGCAGAGGCCAGTCAGTTGGCGCTCCAGCTAGGTTCTATGCTTTTCCTGCCAAACCAGATGCAGAGGCCTCAGATGCCGTGATGATAGGTATTATTTCTGTTTGCAACAAAGATGCCTAAGTATTATTTGATCCGGGATCTACGTATTCATATATGTCATCTCTATTTGCTCCATTCCTAAGTGTTTCTCGTGAGTCCTTGAGTACTCCTATTTATGTGTCCACTCCTGTGGGCGATTCTGTTGTTGTGAAACGGATCTACCGATCCTGTATTATTAGATTATGTGGTTATGAAACTAGAGTAGATCTCATATTGCTTGAGATGACCGATTTTGAAATTATTCTGGGCATGGACTGGTTATCTCCATATCATGCTATTCTAGATTGTCATGACAAGATTATTACCTTGGCTATTCCAGCATTGCCTAAGCTGGAGTGGAAGGGTTCGCCTGTTAGTTCATTTATTCGGGTTATTTCTTTTATAAAGGCTACACATGGTAGAGAAGGGTTGTTTGGCTTATCTAGCCTATGTTCGGGATACTACTGCAGAGACTCCGGCTATTGATTCAGTGCCTGTAGTTCGGGAGTTCCNGCTATACCAGAGAGTTCTTATCGCCCACCAGCTATTCAGGGTTCTTCTAGTGGGTATTCAGGTCAACAAGGCCAGACTTCTAGTCAGCCGCTTATCGCACCGAAACATTATTACGAGTGTGGGGATCCCAGTCACATGCGGAGATTCTGCCCCAGATTGCGGGGTAGACCAGTGCAGCAGGGTCAGCAGCCTATGATTACCGCACTAGTTGCTCCACCAGTAGTCCGACCACCAAAAGGTAGAGGACAGGTGGGTAGGGGCCGTCCTAAAGGTAGAGGTCAGCCAGGCAGAGGCCAGTCAGTTGGCGCTCCAGCTAGGTTCTATGCTTTTCCTGCCAAACCAGATGCAGAGGCCTCAGATGCCGTGATGATAGGTATTATTTCTGTTTGCAACAAAGATGCCTAAGTATTATTTGATCCGGGATCTACGTATTCATATATGTCATCTCTATTTGCTCCATTCCTAAGTGTTTCTCGTGAGTCCTTGAGTACTCCTATTTATGTGTCCACTCCTGTGGGCGATTCTGTTGTTGTGAAACGGATCTACCGATCCTGTATTATTAGATTATGTGGTTATGAAACTAGAGTAGATCTCATATTGCTTGAGATGACCGATTTTGAAATTATTCTGGGCATGGACTGGTTATCTCCATATCATGCTATTCTAGATTGTCATGACAAGATTATTACCTTGGCTATTCCAGCATTGCCTAAGCTGGAGTGGAAGGGTTCGCCTGTTAGTTCATTTATTCGGGTTATTTCTTTTATAAAGGCTACACATGGTAGAGAAGGGTTGTTTGGCTTATCTAGCCTATGTTCGGGATACTACTGCAGAGACTCCGGCTATTGATTCAGTGCCTGTAGTTCGGGAATTCTCCAATGTATTTCCTTCAGATCTTCTAGGTATGCCACCTGATCGTGATATTGATTTATGTATTGACTTGGCTTCAGATACCCAGCATATATCTATCCCACCGTATCGCATGGCTCCGAAAGAATTGAAAGAATTAAAAGAACAGCTTGAGGAGTTATTATCCAAAGGGTTCATCAGACCGAGTGTATCGCCTTGGGGTGCACCGGTATTATTTGTGAAGAAGAAGGATGGAACAATGCAGATGTGTATTGATTATCGTCAACTGAACAAAGGCACTATTAAGAACAAGTACCCGTTGCCATGTATTGATGATCTATTTGACCAGTTCCAGGGTGCTAGGATGTTCTCTAAGATCGACCTGAGGTCGGGGTGCCATCAGTTGAAAATTCGGGATTCGGATGTTCCGAAGACTGCCTTCCTGACTAGATATGGTCATTATGAGTTTCTGGTGATGTCCTTTGGTTTAACTAATGCCCTGGCAGCGTTTATGGTTTTGATGAACATGGTATTCAGGCCATATATAGATTCGTTTGTCATTATCTTCATTGATAACATTTTGATCTATTCGCGCAGTAAGGAGGATCATGAGCAGCATATGAGAGTAGTGCTTTAGACATTGCGGGAACAAAAGTTATATGTTAAATTCTCTAAATGTGAGTTTTGGCTAGAGTCTGTAGCAGTTTTGGGGAATATTGTATCAGGTGATGGTATTAAGGTTGATCCCAAAATGATTGAGGCAGTTCAGAATTGGCGTTGTCCCACTTCGACGACTGAGATCAGGAGTTTTCTAGGTTTAGCAGGCTATTATCGTCGGTTCGTGGAAGGATTTTCATATATTGCAGCACCTTTGACCAAATTAACCAAGAAGGGTGCTCTGTTCCGATGGTCTGATGATTGTGAGGAGAGCTTTCAGAAGCTCAAGACAACATTGACTACAGCACCAGTGTTAGTGTTGCCTTCTGGTTCAGGAATGTATATAGTGTATTGTGATGCTTCATGCATTGGCTTGGGTTGTGAATTGATGCAGGAAGGGCGAGTTATTGCATATGCTTCATGTCAGCTAAAGCCCCACGAGCAGAATTATTCGGTACATGATTTGAAGTTAGCTGTGATTGTTCAAGCTCTTAAAATTAGGAGGCATTATCTTTATGGGGTGTCTTGTGAAGTTTACACTGATCATCGCAGTTGGCAGCATTTGTTCAAGCAGAGGGAACTAAATTTGAGGCAGCGCAGATGGCTGGAATTACTGAAAGATTATGATATTACTATCCTATATCATCCATGTAAAGCAAATGTGGTTGCAGACGCCTTGAGTAGAAAGGCGGAGAGTATGGGTAGTTTGGCTTTCATTTCAGTAGAGGAGAGGCCATTAGCTTTGGATATTCAGTCCTTGGCCAACATACTTGTGCGGCTGGACATTTCAGAGCCCAGCTGAATTCTTGCATGTGTTGTAGCTCAGTCTTCACTATTTGAGCAGATCAAGGCTCGCCAGTATGATGATCCACACTTAATGGTTCTCCGAGAAACGGTACTACGGGGTGGTGCCAAGGAAGTTACTATTGGAGC
>AWOL01S0020376.1:87919-108363 GCA_000715115.1 Nicotiana otophora
GTAAAGCAAATGTGGTTGCAGACGCCTTGAGTAGAAAGGCGGAGAGTATGGGTAGTTTGGCTTTCATTTCAGTAGAGGAGAGGCCATTAGCTTTGGATATTCAGTCCTTGGCCAACATACTTGTGCGGCTGGACATTTCAGAGCCCAGCTGAATTCTTGCATGTGTTGTAGCTCAGTCTTCACTATTTGAGCAGATCAAGGCTCGCCAGTATGATGATCCACACTTAATGGTTCTCCGAGAAACGGTACTACGGGGTGGTGCCAAGGAAGTTACTATTGGAGCGGATGGTGTTCTGCGACTCCAGGATCGTCTATGTGTTCCTAATGTGGATGGACTGAGGAAAAAGATCCTAGAGGGGGCACACAGTTCTCGGTATTCTATTCATCCAGGTGCTACGAAGATGTATCGTGATTTGTGGCAACATTATTGGTGGAAGAGAATGAAAAAGGACATACTTGAGTATGTAGCTAGGTGTCTAATGCCAGCAAGTTAAATATGAGAACCAGAGGCCAGGTGGCCTACTTCAGCAGATGACTATACCAGAGTGGAAATGGGAACGCATCACTATGGACTTTGTAGTTGGGTTGCCGCGGACCTTGCGGAAGTTTGATGCAGTTTGGGTAACTGTTGACAGGCTGACCAAGTCGACATATTTTATCCCTGTTGTGACTACGTATACTTCAGAGAGGTTAGCCCAGATATATATACAGGAGATAGTTCGGTTGCACGGTGTGCCAATTTCTATCAGATCAGATAGAGGCCCTCAGTTTACTTCACATTTCTGGAGAGCAGTATAGAGTGAGTTGGGGACCCGTGTAGAGCTCAACACAGCCTTTCATTCGCAGATCGACAGGCAGTCAGAGCGGACAATTCAGATTTTGGTTGATATGCTCAGGGCATGTGTGATTGACTTTAGAGGTCAGTGGGGTCGTTTCTTGCCTTTGGTCGAGTTTGCTTATAATAACAGTTACCAATCCAGCATCGAGATGGCTCCATTTGAGGCTTTATATGGTCGGCGATGCCGTTCGCCCATCGGGTGGTTTGAGCCCGGTGAGGCTAAGTTATATGATACTTATTTGGTGAAAGATGTCTTGGAAAAGGTAAAGTTGATTCAGGAGAGACTTCGTACAACACAGTCCAGACATAAGAGTTACGTGGATCAGGATGCGCGTGATTTATCATTTATGGTGGGTGAAAAAGTTCTTTTGAAAGCTTCGCCGATGAAGGGAATCATGAGATTCGGAAAGAAGGGCAAGTTGAGCCCAAGGTTTATAGGCCCATTTGAGGTGTTGAGATGAGTTGGGGAGGTTACTTATGAGCTTGCATTGCCTCCCAGCCTATCGGGAGTTCATCCAGTTTTCATGTATCCATGCTCTGGAAGTATCATGCCGACCTATCACATGTGTTAGACTTCAGCACAGTTCAGCTGGATAATAATTTTGAATATGAAGAGGAGCCAGTTGCCATTATTGATAAATAGGTTCGCCAGTTGAGGTCCAAGATGATTTCTGTAGTAAAAGTCCAGTGGATAGGCCAGGGCCAACCAGTCGAGGAACCGACTTGGTAGGCCGAGGAAAACATGTGGAGGAGATATCCACACTTATTCAGCACTACAGGTATAATTCTAAACCCCTTCGAGGAAGAACGTATGTTTAAGAGGGGGAAATTGTAATGACCCAACCGGTCATTTTGACTTTTAGAACCCCGTTCCCTAAAATAAAACTTCCCGTATGTGCTTTTAATGATTTATGACTTGCGGGGATGGTTGGTTCGTGGTTTGAAAGTGTTTGGGTGGAAATCGGAACATTTGATTATTTAAGATGGCTTTAAAAGGCCAAGTTTGACTTCGGTCAACATTTTGAGAAAACGACCCTTGAATAGAATGTTTACGATTCCAACAGCTCCGTATGGTGATTTTGGACTTAAGAATGTGTTCGTAATTTTATTTGGAAATCCGTAGTTAAATTAGGCTTGAAATGGCTAAAATAAGAATTTAAGGTTGGAAGTTTGACCGTGGAGTTGACTTTTTGATATTGGGGTCGGAATCCAATTCTAAAACTTTTCATAGTTCCGTTATGTAATTTATGACTTGTGTGCAAAATTTGAGGTCAATCGGAGTTGATTTGATAGGTTTTGTCATCGAATGTAGAAGTTGGAAATTTTAAGTTTTATTAAGCTTGAATTGGAGCATAATTTGTGGTTTTAGCCTCGGGTGAGTTTCGGATGGTTAACGGATCAAAAAAGTTGACTTAAAAAGCTGCTGCAATTTTTACTTCTGCTGGATAATTTTGGATTGTGATCGAGCCCAAGATCAAGCCCAGGTATCGAGCCCAGGGTCGACGGCCTGGGGCGAATCCAGGGACGATGCTCAGTATCGAAGCCAAGATCGAAGGTCCAGCTCGAGGGCCATGATCGAAGGCAATGCTCGAGGGCCATGATCAAAGGATTTGCTCGAGGGACATGATCAAGACCCAAGATCGAGGGTCACAATCGAAGACTCAGGCTCGATGCCATGATCAAGGCTATGATCGAAGGACTAGGCTCGATGCCATAATCGAGGCCATGACCGAGGTCCAGGCACGAGCCTGTGATCGAATCCACGATCGAGGCCTAAGCTCGAGAGCCATCATCGAAGCCACGATTGAGGCCCAGTTTGAGGCCCAATTCTGAAGGCTACCTGGGCAGTTTTATAAAAAGAAGGCATTCGTCCCATTCGCCATTTTTAACAAATTGGAGCTTGAGCAGAGGCGAATTTGGATAGATTTTCAAGGAAAGACATTGGGGTAAGTAATTCTAACTCGGATTTAGTTTATTTACACAAATATTTAGAGAATACTATGGCACCCTGAAGCTGATCAAATAGATCATCAATATGTGGCAATGGATACCTTTTCTTTACGGTAACCTTGTTCAGCTGGCGGTAATCAATACACATCCGCATAGAACCATCTTTCTTCTTCACAAATAAGACAGGAGCACCCCAAGGCGATACACTAGGCCGAATGAAACCCTTATCAAGCAATTCCTGTAACTGTTATTTTAATTCTTTCAACTCTGTTGAGGCCATACGTATGGTTGAATAGAAATGGGCTGAGTGCCCGGTAACAAATCAATGCCAAAATCAATATCCCTGTCGGGTGGCATACCTGGAAGATTCGTTGGAAATACATCGGAAAAATCCGTTACTATAGGAACTAACTCCACGGTCGGAGTATCAATACTAATATCTCTTACATAGACCAGATACGCATCACACCCCTTCTCAACCATTCATTTAGGTTTACGAAATGAAACAACCCTGCTAGGAACATGATGAGAGGTACCTCTCCACTCTAGCCGCGGTAGATCTGGCATAGCCACGTCACCGTCTTGGCGTAACAATCAAGAATAGCATGATAGGGCAACAACTAGTCCATGAACAAAATAATATCGAAATCCACCATACTAAGAAATAATAAATCATCTATGGTCTCAAAACCACTGATAATAATTAAACACGACCAATACATACGGTCCACAATAATATATTCACCCACGGGTGTAGATACATAAACAGAAGAACTCAAGGAATCACGTGATACGCCCAAATATGGGGGAAAATAAGATGACACATAAGAGTAAGTGGAGCCTAGATCAAATAAGACTGATGCATCTCTATGACAGATCCGAATAATACCTGTGATAACAGAATCGGATGCAACGGCATCTGTCTTAGCAAGAAGGGAATAATATCTGGCCTGGCCTCCCCCTCTAGGGCGACCTCTACCTGCCCGACCTCCACCTCTAGCTGGTTGTGCAGGTGGAGTGGCAACTAGTGCAATAATTATGGCCTGAGAAGCCTGAGAAGCCTGAGAAGCCTGAGGACCCTGCGGAATAGGTGGGGCTTGAGAAATATGTAGATGTGCACCCCTTCTAAGTCAGGGACAATCGCTCATGATATGACGAGTGTCACCACACTCAAAACAAGCCCTCGGAGTACATGGCTGCTGGGACTGGCTCGGGCCTAATCGACTAGACTGCCCACTGAAAGCACCCCATACCGGAGGTACAGAAGACACTGGCGGTGCATAATATGGAACCTGGGGTCTCGGAGTAGCCGGAATACCACTAGAAGCTGGAAGTGCTCAATGAATAGGACGGCTCACATAACCTCTTCCATGACGGGCTACAACTGGGGCACGAGAATTATTATATGTACCAGAATCTCGGGGTCTCTTAGCTTCTCTCTCTTCCCTCTCCCGAGTCCGCATACCTTCCAATCTCCTAACAATTGACACCACTTGTTGGTATGTGATATCCATATCTAGCTCTCGGGCCATACTGTATCTGATACTAGGGTGGAGACCCTTAATAAATCTGTGAATCCGCTCTCGAACAGTAGCAACTAAGGTTGGTGCATGCCTAGCCAAATCACTGAATCGGACCGCATATTATTACATTGTCATAGAACCCTGGCACAGCTGCTAAAACTCTGCACGCCATGCATCTCTAAGACTCTGAGGAACATACTCTCTTAAGAACATATCTAAAAATTGAGTCCAAGTAAGTGAAGCTGCCTCAGCCGGACTATCTAGCTCATATGACCGCCACCACTGGTAGACTACTCCTCTAAACTGGAATGCCGTGAAAGAAAACATACTGGAATCCACAATACCTATAGTACGAAGGATACGATGACATTCCTCCAGAAAACCCTGAGCATCCTTTGAAGCTAAACTGCTGAAAGTGGGAGGGTGGTACTTCTTATACCTCTCGAGCCTGAGTTGCTCCCCCTCTGAAACTGATGTCCTAATATCAGGCCGAATTGGGACAACTGGCTGCACTGATATAAACTCTGGGGCATAGTTAACTTGGGTCCGTGGCTCTGGAGTACGGGCGGCGGTAGTGTGCACTCCTCCCCCAGCCTGAGATGTGACAGGAGCAAGTGGAATTAATCCTGCCTGAGCTAAAGTGCGAAACATGCTCAAAATCTGGGCAAGAGTCTCCTGAAGTACAGGAGTAGTAACAGGCGTCTCAGGTGCCTGCTCTCCAACTGGAACTACTGGTGGCTCTCGTGCAACAGCTCGTGCAGGTGCTCTGGCTGCACCACGTAGTCTTCCTTGGCCTCTGACTCGGCCTCTGCCCCATCCTCGGCCTTTTGCGGGTCCAACAAGGGGTGCGGGTGTCTGATCATCAGATCCACTTGTGCGTGTCCTCACCATCTGTGAGAGAATAGAAAGACAATTGTTTAGAACTTTGAAATCAACAAAGGCGCACGATAAGGAATCAAAGAAGTTAATATTTCCTAACAGTTCCATAGCCTCTCGAAGATAAGTACAGACGTATCCATACCGATCGGCAAGACTCTACTAAACCTACTTGTCACTCATAACACCTATGAACCTAGTGCTCTGATACCAACTTATCATGACCCCAAATTCCCTCTGTAGGATGTCGTGATGGCACCTAATTTCTAAGACTAGGTAAGCCTATCAATGCGGAATAATAATAAATATATGAAATAAATAGACTACAATTCAAACAATTTCAACTACTAAAACCTGGTAGAAATAAGTCCCAAGCTTCTAAGAATTAATTCTCAATGTCTCTATATATCGAGTTCTAAAGAAAAATAAGGAAGCAACATAAAACTGATAGAAGGGGACTCCGGAGTCTGCGGACGCTGACAGATATACCTCTAAGTCTTTGTGCGCAGGTAACTCACTGATGTTTAGGCTGGTAAGATGTACCTGGATCTGCACAAAAAGATGTGCAGAAGCATAGTATGAGTACACCACAGTGGTACCTAGTAAGTGCCAAGCCTAACTTCGGTAGAGTTGTGATGAGGTCAGGTGAGGCCCTACTGGAGTATAATAATGGCTTGTAAAATGTTTTAAAATATAGTAAAATAAAATGACATTGGAAATGAATCAAGTAGTGTGTCACCATTTAATTAATCCAAATAATGGCAAAAAATATCTCGTGGAATCAAAACCGAATTTCCTTTCAACTTTAAAAAAAAAATCACAACAAATAATCAAGGCAACTGCGGCCATAAATCAATATCAACAAGGGCACTCTCGAGGTACCGCCTCGTAGTCCCAAATCATAAACAAATTCACAATATCTCATTTCCTTATCTCACCGCGGGAGACTTCGCAATTTATTTGAAAGAAAATATTTTTTTCCCGAAATAGCATCCCGCGTTTTAGCCATCCTTATCACACCGCATGACTTCTAGTAGTTCCCCCTACTAGCCACGCGTATCAAGCCATCCTTATCTCACCGCATGCATTTCAATACCCAGACCTTATACCACCTCATGCGTATTAATATCACAATACATCACAATTTGTACCTCAAGTGCTCAAATAATGTAACTTGCCAAAATAATTCAACAACAATATTTTTCCGCAATAAAGAGCTCGCGGCTCATGCTAAAATAAAACATCAATAATATTTTTTCACAATAAAGAGCTCGCGGCTCCATCACAATGAGTACAAAAATCTTACAAAATATTCAAGAATAAATAATTCAGGAAAATAATATTTCAAATTCTTTAATACGCTTCTTCAATATCATATTTAAAATGTCAAATACTTCATATTAATAATGTTTGATTTAAAAAAAATCACCCTTCAAGTAATGCACAGAATAAAAGAAATCAAGTTTCAACTAAACATAGTATAACAATTAGCAGGAAAAGGTCAAAGTATATATGTATCCCAGATCAATGATGAAGAATATAACAAGATAAAATAATTTAATAAATGCGCAATAATGATCTACACAATTTAAAAATATAATCTTTCGCATTTAGCCTGTGTACACACTCGTCACCTCGTGTATACGACTTTCAACACATTTCAATAATCACATTAATATCGATTCTAGGGAAAATTTCCCCCACACAAGGTTAGACAAGTCACTTACCTCGACTTGCTCCAATTTAACCAAGTAGTATGCTTTTTCCTTGATTTTTCGATTCAGATCGACTCATATCTAGTCATAATTAATTCGATACAGTCAACAAAAATTATAGAATCAATTCCATAAGAAAATAGTATATATTTCAATAAAATCAGAAATTAACTCAAAAATGGTCTGTGGGGCCCATGTCTCAGAATCTGGCAAAAGTTACGAAATATGAACGCTCATTCAACTACGAGTCCAACCATACCATTTTTACAAAAATCCGACATCAACTTGACCTTCAAATCTCAAATTCTCATTTTTGAAATCCCTAGGCCCAAGTCCTCTAATTTCACCTCGAAAATATGTAATCTATTCAAAATATTCAATGATAATCCATATAATTGACTAACAATGATCACATGTGACTTACCTCAAGTTTTCCAGTGAATTCTCTCTGAACAATCGCCCAAAACCGTGTTAAAAATGTCCAAATGATAAAAATATCGGAACCCCTTTGTTTTTGTAATTTGGTCAGTGTTTTTGCACCTGGGATAAAATTCTCTCACCTGCGGTCCCGCATCTGTTGTAATGACCGAACCGGTCATTTTAATTTTTAGAACCCGTTCCTTAAAATAAAACTTCCCGTATATATTTTTAATAATTTATGACTTGCGGGGATGGTTGGTTCGGGATTTGGAAGTGTTTGGGTTGAAACCAGAACACTTGGTTCCTTAAGTTGGCCTTAAAGTGCTAAGTTTGACTTCGGTTAATATTTTCAGAAAACGACTCCGGAATAGAATTTTGATGATTCCAACAGCTCCGTATGGTGATTTTGGACTTAGGAGCGTGTTCGGAATTTTATTTGGAAGTCCGTAAATAAAATTAGGCTTGAAATGGCTAAAATAGGAATTTAAGTTTGGAAGTTTGACCGGGGAGTTGACTTTTTGATATCGGAGTCGGAATCTAGTTCTGAAAATTTTCATAGCTCTATTATGTCATTTATGACTTGTGTGCAAATTTTGAGATCAATCGGACTTGATTTGATAGGTTTCGGTACCGAATGAAGAAGTTAGAAATTTTAAGTTTCATTAAGCTTGAATTGGAGGATGATTCGTGGTTTTAGAGTTGTTTAATGTGATTTGAGGTTTCGACTAAGTCCATATGATGTTTTAGGACTTGTTGGTATAATTGGTTGAGGTCCCGAGGAGCTCGAGTGAGTTTCGTACGACTAACGGATCACTTTTGGCCTTTGGAACACTGTTGGTATTTTTATTTGGTATCCTTATACGCGATCTCGTGAGTTGGTCGGCGATCGCGTAGAGTAAGTTAGGTAGAGGTGGATTTGTTCTACGCGATCGCGTGAATGGGGTTGCGATCGCGTAGGATTAATTTGGGCAGCTGGGAATTTGTTTACTGCAATCGTGTGGACACGTCCGCGATCGCGTAGGACTGGCAAGTGTGTGTATCGCGATCGCGTGTCATTGTTTGCGATCGCGTAGGGGAAATTTGAGAGGAAGCTGGGCCACGTGTTGTGCTACGCGATCGCGTGAATGGGGTTGCGATCGCGTAGGATTAATTTGGGCAGCTGGGAATTTGTTTACTGCAATCGTGTGGACACGTCCGCGATCGCGTAGGACTGGCAAGTGTGTGTATCGCGATCGCGTGTCATTGTTTGCGATCGCGTAGGGGAAATTTGAGAGGAAGCTGGGCCACGTGTTGTGCTACGCGATCGCGTGAAGAGGGATCCGATCGCGTAGAATCGGAACCTGGTGCAACGCGATCGCGTGGGACTTGATGCGATCGCGTAGGGTTAATGTTTGGGCAGAAATATTTGTGCTACGCGATTGCGTGAGGAAGTTCATGGTCGCGCAGAAGAAATCACTAGGCAAAGAGTTTAAGTCTTCCCATTTTCCATTTTTAACGATTTGGATCTCGGATTTAGGCGATTTTTGGGAGATTTTCAGAGAAAACAACGAGGTAAGTGTTCTTAACTCAATATTGGTTAAATTACCCGAATCCATCACTATTTTTATCATTTAATTGGTGAATTGAGTTGAAAAATTTTGAAAACCCTCTTGGATAGATTTAAGGATTTGAGGGCCGAATTATTATCGAAATTTAGTGATTTTGGTATGAGTAGACTCGCAGTTGAGCGGGTGTTCATATTTCGTAACTTTTGCCGGATTCCGAGACGTGGGTCCCACTGACGAATTTTTAATTAATTTCGGAATTTTTATTGAAAATGTAGTATTTTCTTATAGAATTGATTCCAATAATGTTTAGTGATTGTATCAAATTATTTTGGCTAGATTCGACCCCTACAGAGTTGGATAATTGTGAAAAGGGCCTTCTATAGGATTAAATTGGAGCAAGACGAGGTAAGTCTCTTGTCTAATCTTGTGAGGGGGAAATTACCCATAGGGATTAAATTGAATAATTGTTGTTAATTGTGGGGGCTACGTACGCACGAGGTGATGAGAGTCCGTGCGTAGCTACTATAAATGCTAAAGTCCGGGTAGTTTAGGACTCAAAGCATGAAATACTTGTGTAAATTGTATTCCTTGATTAATTAATATTAATTGATATATATGAATATATTGTGAATTGTTAGATAAAGATATTAAATAATGGAAATCTCATATGCTTGATTTTCTGTTTTAAATTAATTAATTGCTAAAAAGAAATTGTTCTCCTCCCGAATTTATCTTATAATAAAAATACTCTCCTTCCGGAGGTACATAAGAAAATATCCTCCTTTCTTGTGGAGCGGGCCGAAAACCTCGGCAGGATAGATCCATCTATGGATCACCCCGCACGTTTCCTCGGCAGTGTACACGACACTCTGGATCAGGTCGTACGTCCTCGGCAGAAATCGTGTTTAATAATAATAATTACAAGATACTTTAATAGTTTATTTCAGCTTGCGAAGCTAATTGGTAAATTGAACAATTCTTGGAATTTAATGAATTATTATTCTTGCTTGTTAAAGAATTAATTGTTACCCCTGTAAATGATATTTAATTGATAAATTAGAAATTATTTGAATTGAAGGAATTTAATTAATATATCGATAACTGTTTTATTTGAAGGAATTTGATTATTTCCGCTTATTAAATAAATTATTTTAAATTCTGTAAACCATGTTGATTTAAATATCCTAGTTGTATTTTAATTATTATTATTGACCCATAGTGAGTGTCAAAGTCGGCCATCTCGTCTCTACCACTTCGAGATTAGACTTGATGCTTACTGGGTACACGTTGCTTACGTACTCATAATACAGTTGCTGCACTTTTTGTGCAGGATCTGAGACAGGTACTAGTGGGGGACATATCATCACATATCCACGTCATCCCGAGGCATAGTGATGAGCTGCCTTTCTAAGCCGTTCTGCAGCTACCAGTGTCTCTTCTTATATTTACATTCTGTCTATTTTATTTCAGACAGTATTTGGAGTTTTGTATAATCTACTAGATGCTCATGTACTTGTGACACCAGGTCTTGGCACACACACATTGGTAGAATTTGATATTTTATTATTTTATTGGATTAAATGTTTAATCAATATACGTTGATTTATCAGTTGGCTTGCCTAACTGCAGTGTTGGGCGCCATCACGACCTATAGGTGAAAATAGGTCGTGACAACATGGTATCAGAGCACTAGGTTCACGTAGGTCTCACAAGTTATGAGCAGGCATAATAGAGTCTTGCGGATCGGTACGGAGACGTCTGTACTTATCTTCGAGAGGCTATAGGGTGTTAGGAAAACTACCATTTTTCATATTCCATCGTGTAATTAATGTAGTACTAAATATCCTTATCTTATTCTCTCACAGATGGTGAGAACGCGCTCGAATGAAGTTCCAGACCAGGGAAGAGCTACTCCCCCAGTTGCTAGAGGCTGAAGCTGAGGCCGAGACCGAAAGAGGGCTCCAGCCCGTGGTAGAGGGCGAGGATGTCCCAGAACTGTTCCAGTTATGCCACCAGTAGGTCCAGTAGAGAACCCAATTGTTGAGGAACATGATGAGGTGCCTGTGGCAGAGCCAGCTCCAGTGGATTTCATATCTGCACCGGGATTTCAGGATGTCATGGGTCGTATGCTGCGATTCATGGACAATATGACTTAGGCCAGTTTATTTTCGGAAGACCCAGCGATATCTCAGGCAGGCGGGGGAACACAGACCCCTACCGCGCAGGCTCATGGACAGGCAGCTGTTGTATATCACACCCAGGGTGCACTACCCTTGGGTGGAGCCCATCCAGTAGCAGCAGCTACACCTAAGCTCGGGCCAGCTGTAGCCGCCGATCCTCAGAATTTGTTGGACAGATGGACTAGACTACATCCTCCTGTCTTTGGGGGTGAGCGACATGAGGATCCACAGGACTTCATTGACCAGTGCAAGGATAGACTGTACAACATGAGGATATTTGAGTCTCATGGGGTAGACTTTGCTACTTTTCAGCTAGAGGGCAGAGCCCGTAGATGGTGGCAGTCTTATGTTCTTGGCAAACCAACAGATTCTCCTCCCATGACTTGGGACAGGTTCACCTGTATCTTCCTGGACAGGTATATTCCACCCTCCCAGAGGGAAGAGTTGCGGTTTCAGTTTGAGCAGGTCCAACAGGGTCAGATGTCAGTGACCGATTATGAGGCAAGATTTTCTGAATTATCTCGCCATGCACTTGTGATACTCCCTACTGAGGCGGAGAGAGTGCAGAGGTTTGTAGCCTATTTTCAGGTACTCTGGAGAGTTCATAGGTGCTCCGTCTGGGTGCAGAGGTCTGTTCGTGAGGGGGCAGTCCAGCAGACCCCCATTTCCAGCACCACCACCTCCTCGAGGTGCTTCAGTGTGACCTTATCTCAGTGCTATACCAGAGAGTGCCTACCGCCCACCAGCTATTCAGGGTCCTCCCAGTGGGTATTCAGGTCCCCAGGGCAAGACGCTTAGTCAGCAGCCCGTCGCACCGAAGAGTTATTTTGAGTGCGGAGATCCCAGTAACATATGGAGGTTTTGCCCCAGGCTTCGGGGTAGACCAGTATAACAGGGTCAGCAGCCTATGCTTACCGGACCAGTTGCTCCACCAATAGTCCGACCACCAAGAGGTGGAGGACAGGTGGGTAGGGGTCGTCTGAGAGGTGGAGGTCAGCCAGGCGGAGGCCAGTCAGTTGGCGCTCCAACTCGGTTCTATGCTTTTCCGGCTAGACCAGATGCATAGGCCTCAGATGCTATGATTACAGGTATTATTCTACCGGTCTTGTATTATTACATTCTATGGTTATGAAATTCGAGCAGATCTCTTATTGCTCGAGATGATCGATTGTGAAATTATTTTTGGTATGGACTGGTTATCTCTATATCATGCTATTCTAGAGTGTCATGCCAAAACTGTTACCTTGGCTATTCCATCTTTGCCTAGGATGGAGTGGAAGGGTTCGTCGGTTAGTTCATTTAATCAGGTTATTTCTTTTATAATGGCTCAACACATGGTTGAGAAGGGTTGTTTGGCTTATCTAGCCTATGTTCGGGATACTACTGCAAAGACTCCGGCTATTGATTCAGTTCCAGTAGTTTGGGAGTTCTCTGATGTATTTCCTTCAGATCTTCCAGGTATGCCAGCTGATCGTGATATTAATTTTTGTATTGAGTTGACTCCAAATACCCAGCCTATATCTATCCCACTGTATCGCATGGCTCCGAAAGAATTGAAAGAATTGAAAGAAAAACTTGAAGAGTTACTATCCAAAGGGTCCGTTATACCGAGTGTATCGCCTTGGGGTGCACCGATATTATTTGTGAAAAAGAAGGATGGAACAATGCGGATGTGTATTGATTATCGCTAATTGAACAAAGTCACTATTAAGAACAAGTACCTGTTGCCGCGTATTGATGATTTATTTGACCAGTTACAAGGTGCTAGGGTGTTCTCTAAGATCAACTTAAGGTCGGGGTATCATCAGTTGAAGATTAGGAAGTTCCAAAAACTGTTTTCCGTACTAGATATGGTCATTATGAGTTTCTGGTAATGTCTTTCGGTTTAACTAATGCCCCGGCAGCGTTTATGGATTTGAAGAACAGGGTATTCAGGCCATATATTGATTCATTTGTTATTGTGTTCATTGATGACATTTTGATCTACTCGCGCAGTAAGGAGGAGCACGAGCAACATATGAGAGTAGTGCTTCAGACATTGCGGGAACAAAAGCTATATGCTAAGTTCTCTAAATGTGAGTTCTGGCTTGAGTCTGTAGCATTTTTGGGACATATTGTATCGGGCGAGGTTATTAAAGTTGATCCCAAAAAGATTGAGGCAGTTCAGAATTGGCATTGTCCCACTTCGGCGACCGAGATCAGGAGTTTCCTGGGTTTAGCAGGTTATTATCGTCGGATCGTGGAGGGCTTTTCATCTATTGCAACACCTTTGACCAAATTAACCCAGAAGGGTGCTCCATTCCGATGGTCTGATGATTGTGAGATGAGCTTTCAGAAGCTCAAGATAGCATTGACTACAGCACCAGTGTTAGTGTTCCCTTCTGGTTTGGGGATATATACAGTGTATTGCGACTCTTCGCGCGTTGATTTGGGTTGTGTATTAATGCAGGAAGGGCGAGTTATTACATATGATTCACGTCAGTTGAAGCCCCACGAGAAGAATTATCTAGTACATGATTTGGAGTTAGCTGCGACTGTTCACGCCCTTAAGATTTGGAGGCATTATCTTTATGGGGTGTCCTGTGAAGTTTATACTGACCATCACAGTTTGCAGCATTTGTTCAAGCAGAGGGACCTAAATTTGAGGCAGCGCAGATGGCTGGAATTACTAAAAGATTATGATATTATTATCGTATATCATCTAGGTAAAGCAAATGTAGTTGCAGATGCTTTGAGTAGAAGGGCAGAAAGTATAGGTAGTTTGGCTTTCATTTCAGTAGATGAGAGGCCATTAGCTTTGGATATTCAGTCTTTGGCCGACAGACTTGTGCGGATGGACATTTCAGAGCCCAGCCGAGTTCTTGCATGTGTTGTAGCTCAGTCTTCACTATTTGAACAGATCAAGGCTCGCTAGTATGATGACCTACACTTAATGGTTCTTCGAGAAACGGTACTACGAGGTGGTGCCAAGGAAGTTACTATTGGTGCGGATGGTATTTTGCGACTCCAAGATCATCTGTGTGTTCCTAACGTGGATGAACTGAGGAAAAAGATCCTGGAGGAGGCACACAGTTCTCGGTATTCTATTCATCCAGGTGCTACGAAGATGTATCGTGATTTGAGGCAACATTACTTGTGGAGATGAATGAAAAAGGATATAGTTGAGTATGTAGCTAGGTGTCTAAATTGCCAGCAAGTTAAATATGAGCACCAGAGGCCAGGTGGCCTACTTCAGCAGATGACTATACTGGAATGGAAATGGGAATGTATCACTATGGACTTTGTAGTTGGGTTTACGCGGACCTTAAGGAGGTTTTATGCAGTTTGGGCGATTGTTGACAGGTTGACCAAGTCGACACATTTTATTCCTGTTGTGATTACGTATACTTTAGAAAGGTTGGCCCAGATTTTTATTCAGGAGATAGTTCGGTTCCACGGTGTACCAATTTCCATCATATCAGATAGAGGCCCTCAATTTACTTCACATTTTTGGAGAGCAGTACAGAGTGAATTAGGGACCCGTGTAGAGCTCAGCACAACCTTTCATCCTCAGACCGATGGGCAGTCAGAGCGGATAGTTCAGATTTTGGAGGATATGCTCAGGACATGTGTGATTGACTCTGGAGGTCAGTGGAATCATTTCCTGCCTTTGGCCGAGTTCACTTATAATAACAGTTACCAATCCAGCATCGAGATGGCCCCATTTGAGGCTTTATATGGCCGTCGATGTCGTTCACCTATCGGATGGTTTGAGCCTAGTGAGGCTAAGTTATATGGTACCTTGGGAAAGGTAAAGTTGATTCATGAGCGACTTCGTACAGCATAGTCCAGACAAAAGAGTTACGTGAATCAGAAAGCGCGTGATTTATTCTTTATGGTAAGAGAAAAAGTTCTCTTGAAGGTTTCGCCGACGAAGGGGATTATGAGATTCGGGAAGAAGGCCAAGTTGAGCCCAAGGTTTATAGGCCCATTTGAGGTGTTGAGACGAGTTGGGGAGGTTGCTTATAAGCTTGCATTGCCTCCCAGTCTATTGGGAGTTCATCCGGTTTTCCATGTATCTATGTTCCAGAAGTATCATGCTGACCTATCACATATGTTGGACTTCAGCACAATTCAGATAGATAAGAGTTTGGATTATGAAGAAGAGCCATTTGCCATTATTGATAAACAGGTTCGCCATTTGAGGTCCAAGAGGATTTCTACAGTAAAGGTCCAGTGGATGGGCCAACCAGTCGAGGAAGTGACTTGGGAGGCCGAGGAAGACATGCGGAGCAGATATCCACACTTATTCAGTACTCCAGGTACAATTCTAAACTCGTGCGAGGACGAATGTTTGTTTAAGAGGTGGAGAATGTAATGACCCAACCGGTCATTTTAACTTTTAGAACCCCGTTCAACTGTTAAGGCAAAAATTCTTATTTTTATTAGTTTTCAACATAAAAACTTTCCAGAAACCTGCCTGGACTGCGCACGCAAATCGAGGAGGGTAAAAATGAGATTTTTACAGCTTAAGAGCGCAGATTCGAGTTCTAAAACAAAAGATGTCCTTTTGGGTCATCAAAAAAACAGACTATGGAAAGGATTACTCAACCCACGTGACTAATTAAACAACTAAAAAGGTGTCATGAACCTTTCTCAAAAAATGGGACACAAAACACACAAAATAGAATATAGGGGACTGTACTCAATATCACACTGTTGCGGCATGCAACCCAATCCACACATGATACCGTTGCGGCGTGCCACCCGATCCGCACAAAAAGAATCTATAAGAAAATACTTACCGAGCTAGAATGCTCATTACTTACAAAATAACCGAACATCAGACACAAGCACGCTAAGCGCATAATACCATCCTTGAAAGGACTGACAGTGCCATACGCTACAAAACTCAAGCACAACTAAGGTGCGATGTATGATCTGAATCTCGAGAGTCATCCTGCTCACATAACACCATCGCTATGCGGAACCTCAACACATAAGACATTTATCAAGCCATTTCGCAACTCACATGGCACAATATAATATTACATGAAATAACCGACGACAAAACGACATCCAACGTCTGAATACTCCTCCATAGGGAGTGGTTATGCTGAAATGAATACATCCAGCCTGATATAGAGCCCATATTCATATTCAAATCCATCCACAGACCTCAAGCCGATTATGATCGCATCGTACTAGGCTAATTACCTTTCAAGTATCCATAATAACCCTTTTTCCCATAACATACAAGAATAGCCATCATAACCGGAACAATACTTCCACAGTCGACAACCAAATGAATCGAGCGCCCTCCAGGCATAAATTCTCGAATCAGCGATATTACCACAATATTTATACTTGGTTTCAATATTCACTCAATCAAGTGACTATATGTCACTCTTACACAATCTTTTCGTGAGACATGCTCCCACGACCTTCCGCACCAGGTAACAAGTCTGCACATCCATGCTACCAGTTACACTAATGTTCTAAAGTATATCAAGAATCCACAAATCAATAAACAAGGCCTCTTACACCTGACATCAACTTAGATGATGCCAAAAACAATACCATATTACTTTAAACATCTAAATCTTTTTTCCGCTCATCCGAGCTCATCACATCCTTGTCAACATATAACCGAAATCTTGAATCCTCAACTTTCGAATTCCATGCTACTTAGTGCACTTAATCATGCAAATGTGCAGGAGTACAAGAATTCCATCATAACTCTTGAACCACTAATAGGGTAAACACTTCATGATATAGAAACCTTCTACTTAACTTATTTCAAAAGAACCATTGCAATACCTGACTGAATTCCCATATCCGCAGAAAATACCAGCCTCAAGTAGTGGTCTAAACCACCATAACTCTTCTAGGATCCCTCTACACATAACATGTCATAATACTTGAATTCCTCCAAATAAAATCAATACGGAGGCCGTCAAGCCTCGCACATACCGCCACAAATCACACGCATAATTCAATGCACTGAAGGAACTGATCATTGCCACCATCATGCCGATTCAACCATTGATAGCCGACCCGTCCTTTCTCAATTTATTCTCAACTTGCTTTAGAAATAATAATAACTCCATTCACTACATCATGAACTCAAATCCGTAGTCATCCCGAGTGGCCTTATTTCCGGAGACCACATTATTTCAAACCCACTAATCATCTCATATCCATCCTTGTGCGCACTTTCACATCTTCAATTGGTACACCCATTCTGATACTTCTTTTATGAATCCGAAGTTATTTTCTTCAGTTTCTCTATTGCTACACCACAACCTGAAGATAACGCAGAGTACTCCAAGCCCCATTTTATAATCTGCTGCAAAAGCTCGATACTTAACCGTACTACGGACTCGAGATCCTTAGGCACCGCACTTTAACTTTTTTGAACCCACTAAGACCTTTATTGAGAGTCCCTTGCTCTGACTTGTTCCCAAACATGATCGACTCCAAGGCCCTGCTAGCACATGGACACTTTCTCAAGGAAACACCCGACTGTCTCACTTTCCCTGTGCATTACATCTACACGAAGCATAAACTCTGAGTCTTCCCAAAGCCTGAACATGAATCAATAAGGCCAAATATTGCACACATTACCCCAAATCCTTTGCTCAATTTACCATTGATGTTTTCTTTTCTTAGTCATGATGACCCACTAATACACCGATAACCAGAAACCACACAAGTTGACACTACGCAATCCAATCATAGACGGTGGGGCTCTCCCACTTAGCTTGAAGCTACAATTACAAAATTTTGGAATCCACCGAGATTCTTTCTTCATTGTTGACATGATCCTGCATACACAACTTGCCAAATTTTATCTAAATCCTTCTATTAACCTTTAATAAATACTCCGAACCACTAGCCACATTTTCATATTAAATCTCTTACCGGGTAGCCAGTAGAATTCTTCGCAGAAGCTTCGTTAATACCATGCAACCGCTAACCTGCTCACTGGAGATAACCCGCCCGTGGAAATTACATGCCGACATATTCCAACGCCGTTGCACTGGGTGCAAATATTACGAAATGAGTAGATCATCCTGAGTCCAAGCTCATTCACCAGTTGCATCAGTCCGTTCACTCCTCATGGACATCAGCTAAAGGTACGACAATATATTCCAATCCAAAGTCATGTTGTATCCTTCTTCATATCAAGCAACTCTCTCCTGTCACACCAAATCTTCCTCAATATAGCAGCCAATGTTCCAAATTAATCCCGTAGACCTAGTCACTGTCCACCATGAATCCCAAATCACTTCAAACTTTCCTCAAGCCGTGTAGTTATCCTACCACGTAACCCATATGCTGCTTTGACACTCTCCCACTTTGGTCAAACCCTCTCCTTTAAACAACTAATCGACTTCTATTTTCTTACACTTGACCTTCAAGGAACTAAACCACCACAAGACACCTTCCACATGTCCTTCCTCATCCTTCGATGCCCAGTTATTGCCTTACTAAAAATCCATCTCTGTAGCACTTGAACCAATAGCTCGTTACCTTCTTTAAACCTTTATGATGATCATCCTTCTCGAGAAATCAATACTAGGAATGCTGCTTCGATCCTGAATCACTACACACCGCGATCTCTAACGACTGCTTCCCCTAGACAAATTCCTAACACCCCATCATGAAGGTGAATTGAAGAAAACCATAACACCGGCGAACCTTAATGCATTTTACAAGACGATGACACCACATCAAAATTGAGAATTCTACCACACTCGAAAATATCAAGTTTCGTTACTCCATCCACCCCAAACCTAAACATTCATAGTCTGATTGCCTTTTCTCCACTGGAATTAAAACATGGAACCTCTGAATCATGTACTGAGAAAAACCTTCTTTCAAGTCGTTTATTGCCCTGAAACATAGACAGGCATTCTACCATTACATAAACACTATGCGATAACAATGCATGAATCGTCATAAAAACAATGCCAAATCTCAAAACCTTAGGTAGTATTGATAGTAAATTGAAACGATAGAGCGGCCTTCCGCAAGGCGACGATAATAGCCTAATTAATTATATAGGGAGAATCATCCTGCACTACATCTGTAGTACCATTAAAAATTTCCTCGATCCCCAATTTATAACAAGCGCTTCACGTCGCATAAGATTGAATAGGAAAGAAATGTAGGCATAATCCTAAAAGGAATCGAATCACACGATGAGGAATCAAAAAGGGAAGTATTCCTATCAGCCCTGTAGCCTCTCGAAGATAAGCAGAGACAAGATCCACAAGACTCTACTAGACTCGCTCATGACTCGTGAGACCTAAGTAAACCTAGTGCTCTGATATCATGTTGTAACGACCCAAAATCCTGTTGTCACGACCCAAAATCCATTAAGGTCGTGATGGCGCCGGACACCGCTGTCAGGCAAGCCAACAATATAAACTTCACTTAATTACCCATTTTAGTATTTTTGAAATCAAAATTTTTTCAATGAAATAATAAAGATAAAACTCTTACAGTAAATGATAAATATTTTTAACAACTAAATTTCTAAACAATTCACAACCATTCCCAAAATCCGGTGTCACAAGTGCATGAGCATTTACTAGGGAATTAAAAATAAAATATAACATCTGTTTAGAATATAAATTAGACAGGAAAAATATAATAATCCTGAAGGAGACTCTGTTGGCTACGGATCGTAATACAGAATGCAGCTCACATATGTCCCTACAATTATTAAGCACACCTCTGCGCCCACAAGGCCACTAGACATATATGTACCTGCACAATAAAATATGCAGCAAGTGCAGTATGAGTACGAAAACAACGTGTACCCAGTAAGTATCAGGCCTAATCTCGAAGAGGTAGAGACGAGATGGACGACTTTGACACTCACTATGGGTCAATAATATTAAATAATCATGAAATAGAAATATTTATATCAACATGATTCACAGAGTTAACAGTAATTTTATTGATCAGTAGAAATAATTAAATTCCTTCAAATGCAGTAATTCTCAATATATTAATTAAATTCCTTTAATTCCAATAAATTTCTAAATTTATCAATTAATCTCATTTACAGGAATAACAATAATTCCTTAACAAGCAGGAATAATAATTCATTAAATTTCAAAGATTTTCAATTTATCAATTAGCTTAACAAGCTACAATAAACTATTAAGGTATCGTGTGATTATTATTATCAAGCACGATTTTAACCGAGGACGTACGGCCCGATCCAGAGTGTCATGTACACTATCGAGGGACATGCGGCACGATCCATAGATGCATCTATCCTGCCGAGACATTCGGTCCGCTCCACAAGAAAGGAGGACATTTTCTTATGTACCTCAGAATGAGAGTGTATTTATTATAAGATAAATTCAGGAGGAAGAACAATTTCTCTTAACAATTAA
>AWOL01S0020379.1:0-16021 GCA_000715115.1 Nicotiana otophora
AGCCCCCTTATATGATAGGCTAAAAAAGGATTATAAAAACCCTTGGACTAATAGTCATACTACTTTAGTTAAAAATATTAAACAACGTATTAATCTTTACCTTGCTTGACCCTTGTTAATCCTGCATGGCAAAAGATTATTGAGATTGATACGTCTAATATTGGTTACGGAGGGATTTTGAAACAAATAAATTTCAATAATAAGCATGAATATCTGATTAGATTCTACTATGGTAAATGGTTTGAAGCCCAGAGAAAATACGTTACTGTGGCACATGAAATGTTAACCATAGTAAAATATTTTTTAAAATTCCAAGACGATTTATACAATCAAAAGTTTTTGATAAAAACTGACGCACAATCTGTTAAATATATGTCTAACAAAGACTTTAAACATGATGCCTCAAAAATGATATTTACAAGATGGCAGACTCAATTAGCTCCTTTTGATTTTGAAATACAATACAAAAAGGGAATTGATAATTCTCTGCCAGATTTCTTATCTCGTGAATATTTACAGGATGGAACCCCCCTAGGGTAGGGGAAGAGGTAGAGGTTGGGGAAGATCATCCCCACAGTCCAGAGGAAGATCATCACCTTCAGGATCGTCATACGGATCCACATCAAACTCCCCAGTTATACAAATGGGAAGAAAGAGTTTAATCAATGAGAGGATACCTCTCAGAGAAGAATCATCGATCGGACCATCCGTCCATTTGGAAGATATTCTAGAAGATAGTCCGTTATATGCACACTTGCATGCATATTTGACTGCTCAAAAACAGAAAGATACTTCTGCTAAGAAAAGTGATACTTTTGCTTCCATTACAAAAGATGACAATGATGATATCAAGTCATATGAAAGAGTGTCTAAAAAAGAAATGATATTTCTTTTAGAAAATTCTGATATTCAGAGAAAAGAAGAGCCATGGAAGATATTCCAAAGATATTTGATAAATGGATTATATTATCCGGGTGAGTCATACAAAATCCGCTCTTATTATGAAACAATACTCACCAGTACTGGCATTGCAGAGTTTCAGCACTTTTTTGGTTATAGCACAGACGAGAACGTTTATAACTTCTCAAAGATTATAATTAAACAGATTATATCTGTTGAAGACTGGGGTATATCCACAATGAAAGAAAGGCAGATAAGCCTTAACAAATCTCGAATGAATTTTATCTATTGAGATTATATCCAAGCATTTAATAAAGTATTATACTACGATAATGATCGACACAAACATACTTGGTTTATTAAAGTATGTGCAAAGATATTTGCAGAGGCTATTCCTAATTGGTTTCTATACTGGTGGTCATACCACGGTCTGACAGTAAAAATTTTACCTGATCCATTTCTCATGTTATACAAAGAACGGATAAAAATTTCCCCTTTTATAAACAATTTATATCACGCAGATCATAACTGTTACCCAGAAAAAATTGACCAGATTTATTTCTTTCTGGAATTCTCTATTTTCTGGATTCATAAATGGACTCCAAAAGTTGGATTCATCGAAGAACAAGTCCCGTGCTTATACAGGACCTTTTACAACAACTTTTGGGATAAACTAATGAAAAAAGATCCCAAAACGAAGACATTATATGGTCAAGAACTCTTGAATTCCATCAAAACAAAAATCCAAGAATATTCCAGCAAACCTCAGAAAAAGGTAATTGATGACAGCTCAGTACGGCATATTGCCAGAAAGATCTCCTTTCAGGAAGGAAATAAAGAAGAAATGATTAACAACTACCTGGAAGAAGTCAAAAGAAATTTACTTCATTCCATTAATCAATATGAGAAATCAGACACTTCTATGCAGAGTGAAACCAGTAACGATGATACCGCTGAAGATTCTCAACCCTTTGAAACAGAGAAAATACTATCTGATGAAGATTTGCAGAAATTCCTCCGCAAAATGAAAGAATCAGACAATAGACTATCACCGTGAAACAGCTGGACCCACAAGCACAGTGAAGCCGCCGGACCCACAGCATAGTGAAGCCGCCGGACCCCACTCAAACAGTAGATACACTGTTTATCAACAGTAGATACACAGTTCATCAACAGTAGAAATACTGTTTTGTATAGTAACAATACTGTAACAGGGACCCACGGGACCCACTTTTACTGTTCATAGATTCTTTTCTTTTCTATTTATACGTTTCATTCGTTCGGAAGACAAAAAGGAAGCGAGACCCTCTCTCTCTCTTCAAGTGTAATTAAGAGTTTGTAGTTTGTAACAGAAGAACAAAGTAAATAAAGTTTTCAGTTCTTCATCTTCAGGCCATGCATCCCGGCCAAAAAGGTATTGATTTCTTTCTTATTTAGTTTTCCTTCTAGTCTCTCCTCTCTGGCCGTGACGATGTCCGGCTAAGAGACTTCATATCTATGTTGAGTATCTAACTTCTCTCCTATATAAATCATGAAAGAGACTGCATCTATTTAAATATAAATGAACTTTATATATATAGAGTTTTGACTTGGTGTCAAGATGGTTGGTACAGTCTAATATAACACTGCTCTTATTGGCTTTGCCTTAATGGCTTCGTCTAGCCAGCCGTGAACCTCAGCCCGATAAAGAAGTTAAAAAGGCATCTTCTTTCACGGTTAGAACTGCTAGACACATGGGCTCAATAAAAGTATGTATTATATTAGGACAAGCCCCTTGCTTGAGTAAAGGTTTTAACCTTCCATACAGTCATTAAACTATATATAAAATTCAAGTATATTTTAATTCTTATATCCTTACTGATTGTGCGGATTACCGCCAGTCTTTAAATATAAGGGTACTGAATTAGCTAGATTAAGAATTTTCAAGTATGTTAAAGTAGAAATATTTAACTGGTGAAAACCTCGGTAGACATATAAATGTCAGCAGAGGTGCGAAATAATCACTATCAGATAAATCAAGTAAATCTACTTCAGCTTTAGATTCTGACTCAGAATAATGATCAGATTCTGATCCAGAAGTGTATAACAAACCATAAACCTTTTCACGTAACTCATCGTCTAGTCCTAAGGTCTTCAGATTTTGAAGCTTACAATTCGGGGCTATATGGCCAAATTTACCACACTTGTAACACTTAATGTCAGCAAGATCTCTCTTAGACCTATTTTTGGTAAATCTAGTAGCCTTACGATGGGCTTTCTTAGCTTCTCGTTCTTATTTGGATCTATATCTAGATCTCTTTCTCCTATAAGGATTGTTTTGGTTGGAGTATCTATGATACTTATATTTCTTCTTCTTATGAGTAGAAGTCTCGGGTAGACCGAACTGAGTACAAAAATCTCCTAACTGGGATTTTTCTTTAAGCTTATCTATCTTAAGCTGTCTGGATAACTTTAACTCATTGCACAAGTTTAATCCTTCTTGTGTGCATATTCCTATCAACTTACCATAGGTATAATTGTTGTACGGGATTTCACCAAAACTACCTCTTAGAGTCTTTCTAACTCTTTCAGCAAATTAGGAGGGAAGTCCATCTATAAACTTGGCTTTCCAATGGTCAAATTTATTTTCGGGTAGTTTCATAATCCTACTCATAAAGGTATCTTTATACCATCTGAATTTACCTAAAGTCCTACATCTAAGACCATTAAGGAGAGTACGAACTATCTCATGCTGGTTGGTAAATCTACCGTTGAAGTGTTCTAATAGAGTAAGAATAAGACTATACACATCATCTTCTCTATTTGCCACTATGGCCATGCCTAAATTATCAACTCCTTTATCAGGGGCTTGAGCATTAATAACCATTGCTCTTTCTTCGACAGTCAAATAATTATCCCACCAACCACGAAGTTGGCTAGTAAAACCTACAACAATCATTTTGCAAATAGTTCTATCTGTATTTTTCACACTTTTATAGATAGTTGCATACATAAGCATTCTATGCACAAGAATAGTCAATTGTCTATCAGTCAATCCATCAAGATTTCATTCGTAAATTTCGGAACCACTGTAAGACGTATTAGTCTGATTCCAATCACGTTCCTCTATTAAAACATCTTGAGGAGTAGGACGATTGTAATAATAAGTTTGCATTCTGGGTTTATCAGCATATCTGCTATCAGCAAACTTACTATTCTTTTTGGGATAACCTCTGAGTTTATTAAACTCTGACAAAACATCATTTTTATAATCAAAAGTAGTATCCAATTTATCAGCAAAATCTTTTGATAAATCAATAGGTTTGATATTCAAACCGGATAACTTTTTATCAGGAAGTTCTTCTAAATCATTTAAAGATTTAAATTTAAAATTCTGAATCTCATGGGGTCTTTGAACATGAGTAAGAACAATTTGAGCTCCTGACTTGCTTCCTGAAGTAGAGGCAATATCAGTTATTTTCTTGCTAGTACTCTTATCCTTTATCAAAACTGTTAAATCTTCAAGTTTTTTATCAAGAAAACTGATTTGTTCTCCTAAAACTTTAACATATCAGCTCAAATAATTATTTTGAGAAATTAATTTATTAATTTCTGCGACGCTGACTACAGCAACATCTTCATCAATAAATTTTTAAAATGCAGTAAAAGTAATACTTCTATTATTAGGTAAAACAAAAGGTGCTTGAGGAGGGTAAATGGCTTTAGTAATATTGCCACCCCGTCTTTATAAGATCTTTCCAAAACTTTTATAAAAAGTGGTAAATATGTGGTTATAAACCAAGGAACAAAATATATAATTTGATTATGTAAAGCACAAGTTTCATAAAATTCTTGAGAAATATTGTTTAAATCTTCTTTACTATAAGTATCAAAAAACCAAGTTTTAAACCGGTTTCATTTATCACTGAAAAATTCTTTTTGAATATAACCTCTTGCTTGTGACCCAAGACTAAAATCAATTTGGTGTGGAATCATTTAAACTTCATTTGGGTCAAAATCCATCTCGGACGCAGAAGGAATATCCTTATTAGAAATATTATCACTATCCTAAACAATATTTGTCTGGGGGTTAATCTTAACCCTTTCAACTGGCTTATTATCTACTTTAGTAGAAATTGTATGCAAAGATGCAACGCGATTTCTAGCTGGTCCATAGACTGGTTCAACAGGAAAAATATGTTGAATGTCGGGTAACAGTCTATGATTGGTAAATGAATGTCTATTATAATTAGAACTAGTAGAAGGCAACAGTCTATTATTTGAAAATAACTGTCTACTATAAGTGGAACTTTTATCATCAAACTGAATGCGAATCCTACCATCCGAATTTTGAGTAATATGAGAATACTCAGTATTACTGACAACATTAGTTATCTGACTGGGGGATATAACCGAATCCAAAGTCCATGTAGTTGAAAAGTTAATTTCTTCCCACTTAATAGGTCTCCTTGTGGTGACCTTAGACTTTGCAAAATTCATTTCCACTAATATAGTCTGATCAGATGTATCATATAATTTACATCTAGGGTTTAACGTAGATAGCAATTTAAAATAAATTTTATACGATAAACATATAAGTTCAGAACGAGGTGCATAATTATAACCATGCGTTTTCACATTTAATGTCAAAGCATCAAGTATATTAATATCAAATAGAGATAATTACAGATTGGGTTTTGTATTAAAATATATTGGGCCGTAGGCAACAATAGATTCAATAGAACCCATCAGAGACTGTCTAAAATTCAGATTTCTGGCATCTCTGAGAGCAGCCAAAAACGTCTCTGGTAACCCTTTAAGGGTTAATGGCTTAAAAGCATCTTGAACCATACCAATATGCAGATAATTATATTGGTTTCTATAAACATCTACATCATGCTTGTTTAACAAATGAATAGTCTGTTCGGATGAATTTATAGCTAAAGATTGCTCAGTTGTTTTAACAAGTTGTTTAGAAGAAAGTTTCTCAAACCATCCATAATCATAGATTGTTCTAATAGGGACTTTAGGAATCGTCCATTTGTTTAACAAATCAAGGTTTTGGATACCATTTTATATCTATCTTATATATACCATCAAAGTACCTAGGTTTGGATACCATTTTAAAAGGATCAAGTGGAGGGCGGTAATCCGCCATGCCTCCTCAACTAAGCTAAAACAGAAATCACCATTTGACCGGGAACTGGAATTGTTTCTTTCCTATATAAACCATGAAAGAGACGACATCTATTTAAATATAAATGAATTTTATATATAGAGTTTTGACTTGGTATCGAGATGGTTGGTAAAGTCTAATATAACAATGCTCTTATTGGCTTTGCCTTAGTGGCTTCGTCTAGCCAGCCGTGAACCTCAGCCCGATAAAGGAGTTAAAAAGTGCATCTTCTTTCACGGTTAGAACTGCTAGACACATGGGCTCAATAAAAGTATGTATTATATTAGGACAGGCCCCTTGCTTGAGTAAAGGTTTTAACCTTCCATACAGTCATTAAACTATATATAAAATTCAAGTATATTTCAATTCTTATATCCTTACTGATTGTGCGGATTACCGCCAGTCTTTAAATATAAGGGTACTGAATTAGCTAGATTAAGAATTCTCAAATATGTTAAAATAGAAATCTTTAACTGGTGGAAACCTCGGTGGACATATAAATGTCAGCAGAGGTGCGAAACAATTCCAGTTCCCGGTCAAACGGTGATTTCTGTTTTAGCTTAGTTGAGAAGGNATATAAGGGTACTGAATTAGCTAGATTAAGAATTCTCAAGTATGTTAAAATAGAAATCTTTAACTGGTGGTGTAACGACCCGGCCAATCGTTTTGAATATTATAACCACGTTCCCACATTTACTGCTTAATTTATGTCTTGCAATTGATTTATGACTTATTGGGTTAGTTGGTTCGGGTCCGGAAGAAACTCAGAGTGAAATGAGACACTTAGTCTCATAAGTCAACCGGAAGTTAACTTATGAGTAAACGAATTAGGATTTGCATTTTAATGATTTCAATAGATCCATATTGAAATTTTGGAGCCATAGCAAAAAGAATCATCGAATTCGGACATCGTATGAGAGAGTTATGCCCATTTCTGTATCGGAGGAGATTTTCCGTCGCCGCGAGCGCCCAGGGTAGCGTGGGGCGCTAGCCTTGGAGCTGGGAATTTTTGGGTACTGGAAACTACGCCACAGGCAGCGCCCCACGCTACCTGTGACGCTCAAATACACCAGAGGCTCTATAAACGGGGTTTTTGACCATTTTTGACAAAAATAGAGTTGAGGAGCTCGGTTTGGGCGATTGTTGGGCGATTTTCACGAGTAAATATTGGGGTAAGTGTTACTTACCCTATATTGATTATATTTCATGATTCCATACTCATTTACATCATGAATCCGTGAATTTACGGAAGAGAAATCAGATTTTTGTAAAATCTTCCAAAAATGTAAAATAAAGATTTAAAGGTCAATCTGATATCAGAATTTGATAAAACTGGTATGGGTGAACTCGTCATCGAATGGGTTATCGGATTTTATGAGTTTCGTCGGATTCCGAGACATGGGTCCCACAGGCGATTTTTGAGTTAAATTTCGGATTTTGTTGGAAAATTGGTATTCTCATATGGAATTAATTCCTACGATTCGTGTTGAGTATATTGAATTAATTTTGAATAGATTTGGAGCATTTGGAGACCGAGTCCAGAGACGAGGGCATCCCGGAGTAGGATTTTACGCTGTTTAGGTAAGTAATAGTTTTAACTCTGGCTTTGAGGATATAAACCTGGAGATTTGACATCAAGTGATTATTTGGAAGTGATATCCATGCTAAGTGACGAGCGTGTAAGTGTGCACCGCGAGGGATTGAAACTTGGTCCGTCCCGTAAGGCTGTGAGGCCTAATGGCTATTATCTGTGGTTATGTGTTTATTGTTGTTGAACTTGTTTGCCTTCATGTTAGAGATCATGCTTAGGCTTTATTCATGCTCACATTATTTGTACTCAGTCATAGAAATTATTGTACATATTTACCTCAGTCTCTATTAATTGCTAATATGCGGTGATACTTGAGGTGGGATGTGTTCCCTTATTTGTTGGTGATGATGAGGCTAGTGAGATATATGATTGAGTGAGGCCGAGAGCCTGGTTGTGAGGATATTAATACCATAGCGCGTGAGTTGTCAGCGTAGCACGTGAGTTGACCGTGCGGGACCAGGTATTTATACCATAGCGCATGAGTTGTCTGCGTAGCACGTGAGTTGACCGTGCGGATCCAGGTATTGATATTGATTGAGTGAGGCCGAAGGTCTGGTTGTGAGGATATTAATACCATAGCGCGTGAGTTGTCCGCGTAGTACGTGAGTTGACCGTGCGGGTCTAGGTATTTATACCATAGCGCGTTAGTTGTCCGCGTAGCACGTGAGTTGACCGTGCAGATTCAGGTATTGATATGATGGCACGTGAGTTGTCCGTGCAGATTATAGCGCTTGGGATGAAAGATCCCCTCTGGAGTCTGTACACACCCCCAGTGAGCGCAGAGTGTTGAGTGTTTTGAGTATTGAGTGTTGAGGGTAAGTGATGAGTGATGGAGTGACACTGTTATGAGGTTGTATTTATTTGTGTTGTTGCTGCATTTATCTGTTAAACTTCTTTGTGGCATTTACTGAGTTATGGAATTTACTTTTTTATTTTTAAATTGTGAAAATAAATAACTGGACTGTTTTAGTTAGCTCGTCACTATTGCTCAGTTCCTTAGTTATTTCTGTTACTACTGAGTCGGTTGTACTCATACTACACCCTGCACTTTATGTACAGATCCAGGTAAGTTAGAGCGCGGCGATCGTTGAGTTCAGGCCGGCTATCTGTAGAGATTGCAAGGTAGCTGCTAGTGTCTGCAGAACCTTGTTACTCCTTTTGTCATTTCTTCTTTTGGATTGTATTGATAGTTAGATAATTTCATTTCTTAGTTCATAGATTTAGACGCTCATGACTTAGTGACATACCGATATTTGGGGCTCATTTCCGTATTTCTAAAAAATATATTTAGAGTTGATTTAGTTATGAGAAATTCAAGTGTTGAAATGTTTTATTAAATTCTTATAATCGGTTTAGTAGAAATATTTTGGGAAGCAGGCTTGCCTTGTAATGCGATAGGCGCCATCACGACCATGGTCAGATTTTTGGGTCGTGACAAGTTGGTATCAGAGCTCTAGGTTACATAGGTCTCACAAGTCATGAGCAGGTTTAGTTGAATCTTGCGGATCAGTACGGAGACGTCTGTACTTATCTTCGAGAGGCTGCAAAACCTTTAGGAAAATTTCACATTCTTGGATTCTTATCGTGCGTACTGTGTATTCTAGTAACTAAACATCCGTATTTCATTCTCTCATAGATGGTGAGGACTCGTGCTACCGGTCAAGAGGGTCAGCCACCAGTTCGGGCCGTGAGAGGCCGAGGCCGCGGTAGAGGTCGTGGTAGGGGCAGAGGTGCAGCCCGTACAACAGCTAGGGAAGTATCTGCAGATCCACCGGTTATCCCAGATCAAGACCAGGTTCCAGTTGTTGATGCACCAGCCCAGGCACCACATGTGCCTATTGTGATTCGAGGCATTCAGGAGGCCCTAGCTCAGATTCTGACAGCATGTACCGGCCTTGCTCAGGCGGTCTCTATTTTGACGGCTGTAGCAACCTCTCAGGCTGGGGGAGGCACTCATACTCCCATCGCTTGCACGCCCGAGTAGGTTATTCAGGGACTTCAGACACCGGAGGCACCACCAGCCCAACTGGTTGCGGCTACATAGGATTATGTGGTTCCGGCTATGCCTGAGGATGACCAGCGTAGGTTGGAGAGGTTTGGGAGACTCCAGCCGCCACCTTTCAGTGGCACAGAGAGAGAGGACGCTCAGGACGTTTTGGACAGGTGTCAGAGGATACTCCGTACTGCTGGTATTCTGGAGACTTGTGGAGTCTCATTCACTACCTTTCAGTTTTCTGGGGTTGCACTCAGATGGTGGGAGACTTACGAGAGGCGTAGGCCTGTTGGCGCAGCACCCCTTACTTGGCAGCAGTTCTCCGTTCTCTTTCTCGAGAAGTTTGTACCTGAGTCCCTTAGAGAGGAGTTGCGCGGGCAGTTTGAGCAGCTTCGCCAGGGTGATATGTCTGTTACACCATATGAGATGCGGTTCTCTGACTTAGCTCGTCATGCGGTCTGGTTGGTTCCCACAGACCGAGAGAGGATCAGGAGGTTTATAGATGGCCTCGGTTTTCATCTTCGATTGCGTATGACCAGGGAGAGAGTATCTGGGGTTACCTTTGATGAGGTTGTCGACATTGCTCGACAGATTGAGATGGTTTGAGGTCAGGAAAGAACTGAGAGGGAGGCTAAGAGGCCTCGTGGTCAGGGTGGTTTCAGTGGTGCTCCTCAGGGAAGTCAGTTTCAGCAGGATCAGTTTCAGCAGAGTCAGTCATCATTCAGTGCATTGCCAGCACAGGGTTCTCATTATGCCCCGCCCACTCAGGTATCATCGGGTAATTCTTTTAGGCATCAAGAGCAACAGTTTCGTCAGAGGAGGGGTTGTTTCGAGTGCGAGGATTTTGGACACATTGCGAGATATTGCCCTAGGTTGTTGGGTGGGACTCCACAGTAGAGTACTCGGCCAACGGCACCAGAACCAGTTCCCCCACCACCCGCCCAGCTGACTAGGGATGGAGTTCATCCAACTAGAGTCGAAGCCCAGTTAGCTACGGGTCTCCCGTGAGGGGGGCGGCAGATCAGGGGGTGGTCAGGCCCGTTTCTATGCCCTCCCAGCCAGGCCAGACGCTACTGCTTCAGATGCTATGATTTCAGGTATGTTCTTCTGTAAGACTCGTTCGAGGACGAACGTTTGTTTAATAGGGAGAGAATGTAACGATCCGGCCAATCGTTTTGAATATTATAACCCTGTTCCCACATTTACTGCTCAATTTATGTCTTGCAATTGATTTATGACTTACTGGGTTAGTTGGTTCCGGTCCAGAAGAAACTCAAAGTGAAATGAAACACTTAATCTCATAAGTCAACCGGAAGTTGACTTATGAGTAAACGAATTAGGATTTGAATTTTTATGATTTCAATAGATCCGTATTGAAATTTTGGAGCCATAGCAAAAAGAATCATCGAATTCGGATATCGTATAAGAGAGTTATGCCCATTTCTGTATCGGAGGAGATTTCCCATCGCCGCGAACGCCCAGGGTAGCGTGGGGCGCTAGCCTTGGCGCTGGACATTTTTGGGCACTGGAAACTGTGCCACAGGCAGGCAGCGCCCCACGCTACCTGTGACGCTTAAATACACCAGAGGCTCTATAAACGGGTTTTTTGACCATTTTTGACAAAAATAGAGTTGGGGAGCTCGGTTTGGGCGATGTTTGGGCGATTTTCACGAGTAAACATTGGAGTAAGTGTTCCTTATCCTATATTGATTATATTTCATGATTCCATACTCATTTACATCATGAATCCGTGAATTTATGGAAGCCAAATCAGATTTTTGTAAAGTCTTCCAAAAACGTAAAATGAAGATTTGAAGGTCAATCTGATATCGGAATTTGATAAAATTGGTATGGGTGGACTTGTAATTGAATGGGTTATCGGATTTTATGAGTTTCGTTGGATTCTGAGACATGGGTACCACAGGCGATTTTTTAGTTAAATTTTGGATTTTGTTGGAAAATTGGTATTCTCATATGGAATTAATTCCTACGATTCATATTGAGTATATTGAATTAATTGTGAATAGATTTGGAGCATTTGTAGACCGAGTCCAGAGACGAGGGCATCCCGGAGTAGGATTTTACGCTGTTTAGGTAAGTAACAGTTTTAACTCTGGCTTTGAGGATATAAACCTGAAGATTTGACATCACGTGATTATTTGGAAGTTATATCCACGCTAGGTGACGAGCGTGTAAGTGTGCACCGCGAGGGATTGAGAATTGGTCTGTCCCGTGAGGCTGTGAGGCCTAATGGCTATTATCTGTGGTTATGTGTTTATTGTTGTTGAACTTGTTTACCTTCATGTTAGAGATCATGCTTAGGCTTTATTCATGCTCACATTATTTGTAATCAGTCATAGAAATTATTGTACATGTTTACCTCAGTCTCTATTAATTGCTAATATGCGGTGATACTTGATGTGGGTTGTGTTCTCTTATTTGTTGGTGATGATGAGGCTAGTGAAATATATGATTGAGTGAGGCCGAGGGCCTGGTTCTGAGGATATTAATACCATAGTGCATGAGTTGTCCGCGTAGCACGTGAGTTGACCGTGCGGGTCCAGGTATTTATACCATAGTGTGTGAGTTGTCCGCGTAGCACGTGAGTTGATCGTGCGGATCCAGGTATTGATATTGATTGAGTGAGGCCGAGGGCCTGGTTGTAAGGATATTAATACCATAGCGCGTGAGTTGTCTGCGTAGCACGCGAGTTGACCGTGTGGGTCCAGGTATTTATACCATAGCGCGTGAGTTGTCTGCGTAGCACGTGAGTTGACCGTGCGGATTCAGGTATTGATATGATGGCACGTGAGTTGTCCGTGCAGATTATAGAGCTTGGGATGAAGGATCCGCTCCGGAGTCTGTACACACCCCCAGTGAGCGCAGAGTGTTGAGTGTTTTGAGTATTGAGTGCTGAGGGCAAGTGATAAGTGATGGAGTGACATTGTTGTGAGGTTATATTTATTTGTGTTGTTGCTGCATTTATCTGTTAAACTTCTTTGTGGAATTTACTTGTTTATTTCTGTTTATTTTTAAATTGTGAAAATAAATAACTGGACTGTTTTAGTTAGCTCGTCACTATTGCTCAGTTCCTTAGTTATTTCTGTTACTATTAAGTCGGTTGTACTCATACTATACCCTGCACTTTATGTGCAGATCTAGGTGAGTTAGAGCGCGGCGATCGTTGAGTTCAGGCCGGCTATCTGTGGAGATTGCAGGGTAGCTGCTAGTGTCCGCAGAACCTTGTTACTCCTTTTGTCATTTCTTCTTTTGGATTGTATTGATAGTTAGATAGTTTCATTTCTTAGTTCATAGATTTAGACGCTCATGACTTAGTGACATACCGATGTTTGAGGCTCATTTTTGTATTTCTAAAAAATATATTTAGAGTTGATTTAGTTATGAGAAATTCAAGTGTTGAAATATTTTATTAAATTCTAATAATCGGTTTAGTAGAAATATTTTTAAAAGCAGGCTTGCCTTGTAACACAATAGGTGCCATCACGACCATGGTCACATTTTTGGGTCGTGACAGGTGGAAACCTCGGTGGACATATAAATGTCTGCAGAGGTGCGAAACAATTCCAGTTCCCGGTCAAACGGTGATTTCTATTTTAGCTTAGTTGAGAAGACCGCGCGGATTACCGCCCGCCACTCTAATTCTTTTTTTTTTTTGAACGAATGAAACGTATAAATAGAAAAGAAAAGAATCTATGAACAGTAAAAGTGGGTCCCGTAGGACCCTGTTACACTATTTTTACTATTCAAAACAGTATTTCTATTGTTGATGAGCAGTGTATATACTGTTGATGAACAGTGTATCTACTGTCTGAGTGGGGTCCGGCGCCTTCACTGTGCTGTGGGTCCAGATGTTTCACAGTGCTGGTCTATTGTGTGATTCTTTCATTTTGTGAAGGAATTCTTCCGCATTCTGTAAATCTTCATCAGATAGTATTTTCTCTGTTTCAAAGGGTTGTGAATCTTCAGCGGTATCATCGTTACTAGTTTCACTCTGCATAGAAGTGTCTGATTTCTCATATTGATTAATAGAACAAAGTAAATTTCTTTTGACTTCTTCGAGGTAGTTGTTAATCATTTCTTCTTTATCTCCTTCCTGAAAGGAGATCTTTCTGGCAATATGTCGTACTGAGCTGTCATCAATTACCTCTTTCTGAGGTTTGCTGGAATATTTTTGGATTTTTGTTTTGATGGAATCCAAGAGTTCTTGACCATATAATGTCTTCGTTTTGGGATCTTGTTTCATTAGTTTATCCCAAAAGTTGTTGTAAAAGGTCTTGTATAAGCACGGGACTTGTTCTTCGAAGAATCCAACTTCTGGAATCCATTTATGAATCCAGGGAATAGAGAATTCCAGAAAGAAATAAATCTGGTCAATTTTTCCTGGGTAACAGATATGATCTGCGTGATATAAATTGTTTATAAAAGGGGAAATTTTTATCTGTTCTTTATATAACATGAGAAATGGATCAGGTAAATTGTTTACTATCGGACCGTGGTATGACCACCAGTATAGAAACCAATTAGGAATAGCCTCTGCAAATATCTTTACACATACTTTAATAAACCAAGTATGTTTGTGTCGATCATTATCGTAGTATAAACTTTATCAAATGCTTGGATATAATCCCAATAGGTAAAATTTATTCGAGATTTGTTAAGGCTTATCTGCCTTTCTTTCATTGTGGATATACCCCAGTCTTCAACAGATATAATCTGTTTAATTATAATCTTCGAGAAGTTATAAACGTTCTCGTCTGTGCTATAACCAGAAAAGTGCTGAAACGCTGCACTGCCAGTACTAGTGAGTATTATTTCATAATAAGAGCGGGTTTTGTATGACTCACCCGGATAATATAATCCATTTATCAAATATCTTTGGAATATCTTCCATGGCTCTTCTTTTCTCTGAATATCAGAATTTTCTAAAAGAAATATCATTTATTTTTTAGACACTCTTTCATATGACTTGATATCATCATTGTCATCTTTTGTAATGGAAGAAAAAGTATCACTTTTCTTAGCAGAAATATCTTTCTGTTTTTGAGCAGTCAAATATGCCTGCAAGTGTGCGTATAACGGACTATCTTCTGGAATATCTTCCAGATGGACGGATGGACCGATCGATGATTCTTCTCTGAGAGGTATCCTCTCATTGATTAAACTCTTTCTTCCCATTTATATAACTGGGAAGTTTAATGTGGATCCGTATGATGATCCTGAAGATGATGATCTTCCTCTGGACTGTGGGAATGATCTTCCCCAACCTCTACCTCTTCCCCTACCCAAGAGGGGTTCCATCCTGTAAATATTCACGAGATAAGAAATCTGGCAGAGAATTATCAATTCCCTTTTTGTATTGTATTTCACAACCAAAAGGGGCTGATTGAGCCTGCCATCTTGCAAATATCATTTTTGAGGAATCATGTTTAAAGTCTTTGTTAAACATATATTTAACATATTGTGCGTCAGTTTTTATCAAAAACTTTTGATTGTATAAATCGTCTTGGAATTTTAAAACACATTTTACTATGGTTAACATTTCATGTGCCACAGTAGCGTATTTTCTCTGTGCTTCAGACCATTTACCAGAGTAGAATCTAATCAGATATTCATGCTTATTATTGAAATTTATTTGTTTCAAAATCCCTCTGTAACCAATATTAGACGTATCAGTCTCGATAATCTTTTGCCATGCAGGATTAGCAAGGGTCAAGCAAGGTAAAGATTAATACGTTGCATAATATTTTTAACCAAAGTAGTATGACTATTAGTCTAAGGATTTTTATAATCCTTTTTTAGCCTATCATATAAGGGGGCTAAATCACGTAACAAATCTTTATAAAAAGGCGATATATAATTTAAACTTCCCAAAAATCTTTGTAACTGAGTTCTATCAGTAATAACATCGTAAAGTTTTAAAGCAAAATCGATCGATCTTTCAATAGGAGTAATCTTTCCTTGACAAATATAATGTCCTATAAATCGAATGTTAGTTTGGAATAAACTCATTTTTTGTTTTGAGAATAGTACATTTGATATACCATTTATGAGCAGTAATATTTTGCATCATTCCTAAAAACATATCATGTTTAGGATCAAAACTAATATGTTTTTCTTCAATATCATCTTCAGAAATACCTTTATTTTTATTATTAGATTTCTCAGCTGGAGAATTGATTTTCTCAATCTGAGTAATCCTATGATCACAAATCATTTGATTTTGTTTAAGAGATTTGATCTCTCGTTTTAAGTTTTCAACTTCAACTTTTAAATCATCGAAAGAAGAATTTCTTGCTAAAGTTGTATTTTTATTTAAAAGACGGTTATTAACCTCTAGCAAAGAATAAGGCGGGGAATATTC
>AWOL01S0020383.1:0-16833 GCA_000715115.1 Nicotiana otophora
CCCAATCACTTGGCACTCGCACTCGGCACTCGCACTCAGTAGGTACATGCGCTCACTGGAGGGGTGTACAGACTCTGGAGGGGCTCCTTTAGCCCAAGCTCTATAATCTGCACGGACAACTCACGTGCTGCACGGATAACTCACGTGTTGTACGGACAACTCACGTGCTATAATAATATCTAGATCCGCACGGACAACTCACGTGCTATAATAATATCTGGATCCGCACGGACAACCCACGTGCTATAATAAAGACTATAAGGCCTGTTGTAGGCAGGCAACCCCGATCCACATAATAATCCTCACAGTCAGGACCTCGGCCTTACTCAGTCATCAATCTCTCCAGTCTCTCTCTCATGGGGCTCACAATGTCATGCAAATAGCCCAAAAATGATGATATGATGTATCAATAAATAATAACAGAGACTAAGATATGATATGTAATGACATGAATATGACTGAGTATAAATTTTCAATTTAAAATAAATAATTTAAAGCAATATGACCTCTGTGGGTCTCAACAATACTGGCACATAGCCTCAACATGATTTTTAATATGATTCTCAGTTCAATTTCTTTAGCACATAAAACTATACAGAAAATTCCAAGATTATTTGACTACCAAATTTCACGAAAATAATTATGTTACAATTTCTGTGGTGCACGCCCACACGCCCGTCACCTAGCATGTGCATCACCTCCCAACAATTCACATAATACATATATATATTCAGGGTTCAGACCCTCAGCTCCAAGATTAGAAGAGTTACTTACCTTGAACAAGCCAAATCCAATGTCGAGCAAGCTAAGCAATGCTCCAGAAATTCCATTCTGCACGTATCAACTCCAAAACGGCTCGAATCTAGTCACAATTAATTTGATTCACTCCACAAAATTATAGAAATTAATTCCATATCAAAATACTAATATTTTTCACAAAATCTAAAATTACACCCCAAAAAATTATTCGTGGGGCCCACGTCTCGAAATCCGACGAAACTCACAAAATACGATAACCATCCAATTACAAGTTCAACCATACTAATTTCACTCAAGTCCGACTCCGAATCGGTATTCAAAACTCGAAAAATTCGTTTTGTGACATTATAAAAAATTTCATTTATTTCTCTTGAAGATTCGATAATCTTACACCAAAAATGAAGATTAATTCATGAAATATAATCATAATGGAGTCAAGAACATTTACCCCAAGTTGTATGGAAAACTTCCTCTCCAAATTCTCCAAAACCGAGCTCCAAAATCAGAAAATGGGTAAAAATCACGAAACCCCGAATTTAAGCTTCTGCCCCAGTGATTTCCGCATCTGCGGACAAGGGGTCGCACCTGCGACCCTCGTTTCTGCTAACAAATGGGCGCATTTGCGAGCCAGGCCATTTCTGTGGAGATCCAAGCGCGGATGCGACTCCGCACTTGCGGATAAAATTTCCGCACCTGCGCTGCACGGCTTCCTCACCCTTTTTCCGCTTCTGCGCCATCCCTTCGCACATGCGGCCTCGAAGATGCGCCATTCCAGAATCGAATTTCGACCCCGATATCAAAAAGTCAACCCCTCGGTCAAACTTCCCAAAAATTCAACTTTCGCTTTTTCAAGCCTAATTCTACTACGGACCTCAAAGAAAATTTTCGGACCCACTCCTAAGTCCAAAATCACTATACGGAGCTACTGGAAGCATCAAAATTCGAATCTGAGGTCGTTTACACATAGATCAACATTCGGTATATTGTTACAACTTAAGCTTTCCATTTAAGAGACTAAGTGTCAGCTTTCACTCTACATTCTCTTCGGACCCGAACTAACTAACACAATAAGTCATACAACAACTATAAAGCACAAACAGAGTAATAAATGGGGGAACAGGGCTGAAATGCACAAAACAACCGGCCGAGTCGTTACAGTCTCCTTCTCCTCATTTAATTGTTCTTCTTGTATGCCAACCTTTGCATCCTGTTTTGGAGATTCAACATGCATAGTATCCTTATCTGTTACAATAAATGTGTATAACTTAATAAAATTATAGATCATTTGTAGTAAACAGAAACAGTACTGTAGATAAATTGTAGTTTAATTATAGTAAATTTGTTGAAATGTTGTCATGTCGCTGAGATGCAATATGTATTGTTAAATATGTTGATAAAATGTACTAAATCATACCTACAGTTTCTTCATCCAATGCCCCTTGAAATTGGGAAGATAATTCAATACCTACATGAACATTCTCCTCATTTTGAATGTCATTCATGTGTCATGTATCTAAGAAAACAATTGAAAATATAATGTAGATTATTTGTTGGTAATTTAGGTTATGTGTAGAAATAATATAGATATAATGGTAATATAATATAGAATATAATTTTAACAATTATGTTAAAATTGTTAAGATACCTATTTTACTGCTGCTGGCCAACACTGGTTTAACACTACTACCCGGATTGTGTTGATTGTTCTTTTATTTGTAATGCTCATCATTTTTCGTAGAACTGCCAGTAAACTGTAAGCATAATTTGTTAGGCTATATACTTTATGAATTATAATAGAAACATAGACATGATAAAAATTGTTGTCCAAAATGAATATATTTCGCATGAAACCTTAGCATCAATGTTAGCATCCTTTTGACTGTTTATTGCCTGTAAAACAGACTTGATGGAATCATTGAGTAGATGTCGAATGTTACTTAGTTCTTCAAAAACCTAAAGAATAAAAAAATATTATAATATATCTGACAATTAGAGGCTTACACACACACACACACACACACACACACATATATATATATATATATATATATATATATATATATATATATATGACTAAAAATCAAGAATTAGGTATACCTCTTTTTTAAAGGTTCCAAGGTCTGAACCCACCTACGTATTAAAATAGAAAGAGTTAACGAAATAATTTGCATAACATAAATTAAAGAAACCAGATAGGATTATGTTAAGATGTTACCTTATCAACATTTTTTCTTAATTTATTTATTTATTTCAGAATATCTTTCTTGTCATCTATTCCCATTTCCTGCGTATGCCCAGATGGAGAAGGAGCATCCGTCGGATGCTCGGCCTTTGTTTCAGCTTCTTCAAAGATGTATTCAACTTTGTCTGGCAAAGTCATTCTTGAAAGCTCTTCTGGGGATTCAAGTATGTTGGTGAATTGAGTGAAAACAAATGTTAGGGACCTAGTTATAATATGTATAAAATGTGTAGATAATTTATATTAAATTGTCTGCCCAAAAGTAAAAAATATTTACCTTGATCCATGATGGTTTGCTCATTCTATTTTCCAATACAGATAATCATATCTTGTCCTTACTAGCTGTCCAGTTAAGTAAGGGGGAAATCAAATTACCAACCCTTGTAGCTATATCAGTATTGAATGTAGAGCAACTCTCATACAACTATATTTGCATAGCGAGTGCAAAACCTTGAATGAGATAAAAATGCACAGAAGGGTTGAGCATGTGCCAAACAGACTCAAGTAATTGTGTATAAGAATCGATACCCCATGCGTAATTCTCATACTGCCCTGAGTCTACCAAGTTGAACCTAAAATGGTCTATCAAACCTAAATTATCTTTGTCTGAAGGACAGAGGAAGATTCTATCAGATAGAGAATACACAACTTGATTACATCCTCATCATTCACCCAACTACGGCTGGTTACAATTTGTTTCAAGTATGACTTCTTAACTTTTTCCTTGCACAAAAAATAGCTCCTCATTATTTTATTGTCATACTTAGTTGTGTAACCAAAGTCCGTCACTTCTATAAAATATCTAAGGCCAGTGATAAGGGCAAACTTCCTCAATCCAAAGTTCATCCTCTCTCCCTTTATCTATGCTGTAAGAAAGTCAGAACCAGATGCATTCAATTCATACTTCATGAGAAGGTGAATTTCCTGATTTTGGATACATATTTTAGGCAGGGAAAGAAAATTCTCAAAACATGTCTTCTTAAACAACTTTAACCCATTTTCAGACAATAACACACTGATTGGCCAGGAACAACAGGGTCGAATAATGTCTGGAACCTAGTGATGTCATAATCAACGTTATGTGGTGAAAATAATGTTCGATTCTGCACCAAAAAAAAGTAAGTTAATAAAACTTGTTTGAAGACCAAAAAATAAAATAAATACATTTCTACTACAATTTAGCTACAATCAGAAAGACATTAATACATTGCATACAAGTAAGTTACAAAATTAGTAAACATATATAACAACTGACCACATTGAAGCAACAAATGCACTGATAAAATTATGTTTAGAGCAAGAAATTAGAAAGTAACAACTAGACATAATATATACAATTTCTTTACAAAAAATGAAACTAACATCTACAAAATAGAGCAAATAATAACCAATAAAACCAACTAAATCATGTAATGCATTCCCTAACAAAATAATTTTGAATAATATACAAGAAGACTACAATTTAATAGGAAATGTAGAAAAGTTGATAACCTACAACAAATATACACAATGTAGATAAAATTTCTACAAATACAAAAAAATAAAAAAATATGTATAGTCATGAGAATGAGAACATATTTTTTAACTTTAAAAAAAAAAATTATAACTACTAAAATTTTACCTTCTCCAATGACTATTGGAGTATAGTGTTAGGTGATTTTTGAACCTTCTTCTTTTTTGAAGGTTTGATAGTAGGAGAAACTCTGATTGTTTTTGCAGCTTTCAGGTTAGATGAAATCATCATCACGAGCAATTTCTTTGCCCCTCCGCATTACGATTTAGCAGATGTCAAAGCTTCACCAGCATCCCTATCATGCTTAAGTTTTGTTCGAGCTTCTGCCCTGGCTTCACGAGGGAAAATCTTGGACTTTGTCTCTGATTTTGCATGTGTCGATTTTACTATATTTTGGGTGAATTCTGTGAGAAAATACCCGAATCAAAACTAGGAATATCATCAACATTAGCTTTTTTAGGGCTAATCTTCGAAACTGCTTTCTTCTTCATTGAAAGGGAAGGAAAAATTTAAGCAACTACTATTTTGGCAGGATTTAGAGCTAGAATTCAGAAAAATTGAGAGAGATTTTTGAAGAAAAGTGAAAGACGTGCATTAATGGAGGGAGATAGTGCAGAAACTTGAGGGGTATGGAGAGAGAAATATGGGGGGAGTGGGATATATATGTTAGAGAGATTATAGGAGTTAATTGATTCTCATTAAATTTTTAAAATGTACATAATTGGTAAATTATATATGTCTATGTAATTAAATTAAAACTTGAGTNAATTCCTAAAATGTACATAATTGGTAAATTGTATATGTCTATGTAATTAAATTGAAACTTGAGTAGGATGGGTAATAAAGTTTCAAATAGTGTATAGGAATGTAAAATTTCCTAAATTATACGATGAAATCCTAAAGCTAGAGATAATGGGTTTGCTTGATGGGCTTGTTCTTTGTGAGGCCTAATATGGAACACTTTCTTCCCTTGGGCTCCTCGTTTTGCTGCTCTTGGTCTTGGATCTTTAAAAGTTGTATTACTCTCTTAGGGCTCGTTTGGTATGAGGGATACGGGATAATTTATCTCGAAATTAAATTTGAGATAAATTTATCTCATGTTTGGTTGGGATAAAATTGTAGTATAACTAATTCCGGGATTGTAGTAGTTTTTATCCATGTGGGATGGTGGGATAACTAATCCCGGGATAATCATAGGATAATTTATTTTCCAACCAATCGACCCCATAATATAGAAATTGGAAGAAATAAGATACCACAAGGGGTGATCTTTAATATTTGACCTTTGGAGCAAGTCACATGACCAATGGGCAAACCTTCAAGGTCAAAAGTTAAAGGCCAACTCCTTTCGAGGTCATTATGAACTTCACCTCTACTAGTAACTAGCAGTAGGCCTTGCATGTGTTTGAGTCCTTTGTAATAATTTTATAGGTTGAATGGACTCTTCTACCTATGATAGACAAGCTTTTTGGGTTGAGCTCTTATGTTCATTCTATATTAATTAGCATTAGAGTAGGTTGATCAACGTCTAAGACTTCGGTTCGAGTTGTGGACTGGACCTTTGAAAGATGTCAGTAGTGCCTGTGACTATTGAAGGCTTAGTGGAAAAGGCAGAAAATTTGTTAAGAATATTCAAGGTTTAATACATATGTATAAATATAATAAGTAATGTTGACCTATATATATACACCTTGCAATTATTTTGTGGAGGATGTTTAACTAATCACCCTTCAACATATGTGCTACCCCTAGTTAGGCCGTTAGAAGTAGTGGCATTGACCTAGGAGCTCCGCAAGCCGGTGACAAATTGAGAAAAAAATGAAAAACTGAAACCAGATCTTTTTGAGCTGACGTTTAGAGTATAGCCGATATTTGCAAATTAGTTGAAAAATAACCACAACTTAAGAAAGCGGCACAATAGTTGAAAAATAGCCACACAAACATCAAGAAATATTTTAAAGTTTGAACTGCCACATGATCTTCAAACAAAATTCTAAAGTGAGCACTGCCATATGAACTTCAAATAATTTCCTAAAGTTTGAACTTCAGGTTGTTGATCTTCATGGAAAATTGCCTGAACTTAAGGTAAATTCCTTAAACTCTTTTATGTATTGTATACGTTTTTGTCTATTTATTTTTGTTATTTCAAGCTAATTGAATATTGACACAATGTTTCATGTGGCATATACTCATGCACCAAAAGGCTTCATTGACATTAATACACACTAACCAAGCAGAATGTAATGTACCAGAATTGTAAAGAAGAAATTGAAGAAGAACAAGTAGAAACATGAACTTTTATTAATCAATGAATCAAATGATTGAGTTACAACATTGATTATTATCTAGCTCCTACATTCACCTGGAAAAGTATAAGAAGAGAAGAGGTTAGAGAGAGGTAGGAGAAGAGAGAGAAAGAAAGAGAAGATAGGTGGTTGGAGAGTCTAACAGAATTATCAGAATCAAGCTTCCTTCTGCTCCCTCATTTCTGTTATTTATTAAACTGATACTAAGTTGTAAATGGGTTGCTGACTTCTCAAATCAATTTGTTGGGTTCACTTATGACTTATGTCCAATACACGCACCGGCCCAAAATCTCCTTTAACTAGACCCTTGTCTACCAAAATTCTCATTTCCCTACTTTCCTGATTCAACCGTCTCAGACATAATAATATCTACCCCTTCAAGACAGAGCTTGTCCTCAAGGTCGTCTTTGTGCAACAAACTCTGGAAATCTGCTCTTAATGTACCCCCAATCCTCCTATGTTGCTTCATCTCTACCCAAATTAGCCCATTGAATCAACACCTTTACTTGTGCACTATTATCAACCTTCACCATCTTACGTTGTAAAATGGCTATTGGTTGAATCAAGACTCAACCTTCATCATCACAAATAGGAGGTTGTAGCTGGGATGTCACCGCTGGGCCAATCCGCTTTTTCAACTGAGATACGTGGAAGACAGGGTGTAGTTGACATCCTGTTAGGAGTTCAAGTCGGTAAGCCACTATACCAATCTTCTGTATAATCTTGTAGGGACTATAATAACGAGCACTTAGCTTCATGTTTTTACGAACATCGACTGAAGATTGTCTATAAGGTTGTAGCTTTAGATAAACTAGATCCCCTACTGCAAGTGTTCTTTCTGTCCTTAATCTGTCTTCATAGAATTTCATTCTAGATTGGGCTTGAGTTAGGTTGTCTCTGAGAGCCTGAATTATGTGTTGTCTCTGCGCTAAGCTGACCCCTATTAGGCTGTGACTACTATTGGGCAATGAGCTCAATGGTAGCTGAGTCGGAGGGTGCCTATATAGTGCTTCACACAGTGTAGTCTTGAGAGAGGTGTGGTAATTAGTGTTATACCACCACTCTGCAAGGTGTAACTATTTTGACCACTCTTTTGGATTACCAAACACCATAGCTCTCAAATAAGTCTCCAAATACCTATTGAGTCTCTCAGTCTGGCCATCTGATTATGGGTGATAGGCAGAGCTCATATTGAGCTTAGTGCCAAAGCCTTGAAAAGGTACTGCCAGAAATGGCTGGTGAGAATGGCATCGCTGTCAGAGACAATGGTCCTAGGAAGCCCATGTAATATGTATATCTCTCTCATAAACAACTCTGCCACATCTTGTGCTGAGTATGGATATTTAATAGCTAAGAAATGTCCATACTTAGTTAGTCTATCTATGACTACTAATACAACATTTTCTGACCAGAATTAGGCAGTCGTTCTACAAAGTCTAGAGATATATCCTGCCAAGCTTGCTCGGGAATAGGTAAAGGTTGTAATAATCTAGGGAAATGAGTGTGCTCAGTCTTAACCCTTTGACAGACATCACATTCACTTACCCACTTCAAGATTTCTGATTTCATGTTTGGCCAATAAAACATTTACTGTACCCTCCTGTAAGTTTCCTGTTGACCTGAGTGTCCCCCTAAGGGTGATTGATGCAAGGCTTCCAATAGCTGTTATTTCAATCCACTACTCTGCCCCACATAGATCTTTTGTTTGAACCTGATTCCTTGGTGTAAGGAGTAGTCAGCCCTTTGAACCTGATTCCTTGGTGTAAGGAGTAGTCAGCCCTGTTGTTAGGTTGGACCACTAGCTTACTCAGAAGCTGTAGAGCTATTAGATCATTCTCATAACTCTGAGAAACCTCCTGCAACCAAGTGGCCTGAGATGTAGACATAGCTAATAGAGTAGAGTCTTTTTCCTGTCTCCTTGAAAGAGCATCTGGAACCTTATTCTTTACACCTTTTTTGTATTGTACTTCGTAATCCAACTCTAGGAGTTTAGTGAGTCCTTTATGCTGTAATGTTGTGGTAACTTTTTATTCCAAAAGGTAATTTAGACTCTGATAATCTGTTTTAACAATGAAGTGTCCCCCTTGTAAGTAATGTCTCCATTTGTCTATTGCAGGAAGTACAACTAGATATTCCTTTCATAAGTATAGAGTCCTCTGTGTTTCAAGACTAGTGCTTTGCTGACATAGGCTATATGTCAACCTCCCTGTATGAGTATAGCTCCCATACCTGTTGCACATGCATCAATTTCAATAATGAAAGGTTTGGTAAAATCAACTAGAGCCAATACCGGCACTGTTGACATAGCTTCCTTTAGCTGTTGGAAGGCTACTACTGCTTTAGTAGTTCCTTGCATAGTACTTCCAGCACCTTTCTGAGATGCAATGCATGCATTTCTATTGAAGAGCTATAGACTAGAATACTATCAAAGAATACTAATACAAACTTCCTCAAAAAAGGTTTAAAAATGTGATTCATAAGACTCTGAAAGGTTGCAGGTGCATTGGTCAAGCCAAAGGGCATGACCTTGAACTCATAATGGCCCAGATAAGTTCTAAAAGCAGTCTTATAGATGACAGTTTCTCCCATTCTTATTTGATGATAACCAGCCCTTAAATCAATTTTTGAATAGATACAGGAACCATGTAATTCATCCATCAAATCATCTACTAATGGAATAGGAAACTTATCCTTGATAGTCATCTTATTCAACTCTCTATAATTAATGCAGAACCTCCAGCTTCCATCCTTCTTTTTAACTAAAAGGATTGGGGAAGAGAATGGTGAGTCACTAGGCTGTATAGTGCTATTAGAGAGCATCTCATTGACTTGTTGTTCTAGTTCATTTTTCTGAAAATAATTGTACCTGTAAGGTCTGATACTGACTGGTGCTACATCAGGTTTGAGAGGAATGAAGTGATCCTGATCTCTTCTTGGAGGTTGTGCTTTTGGCTCTGCAAAGACCCTTGTAAAGTCCTTCAACACTGTCTTGATCTCCTCAGGTATGGATTTTATTATCCCTTCTTCTTTTTAGCTGATAAGGTAAATAGATGTGCCCACAACACTTGGCCTTTCTTCAGTAGCTGTATCACTCTAGAAGCTGTCATAACTTGAAGATTCCCTTCCTCAGTAATTCCTTTCAGATCTACCATTTTTCCATTGACACTGACTTGCAACCTGTACCCAATGAAGTCAAATAGTATTGGATTATGTTTCCTCATCCAATCTCCACCAAGTACAATATCACAACCCCAATATCCAACAATCTGAGTTTGTATTCAAATTCCACTCCTTGGACTTTCCACTTGAATTGAAGACAGTAGTGGTAGCTCATCAAATGACTACCATTGGAGACTCATAGGAGCAACTTCTCTAATCGCACAACCTAACTGTTTGGCAGTGTCACTAGCCACAAAACTATGTGTGCTCCCACTATCAGCTAGTACTATCAGCCCTTGCTTCCAATACATTCCTTTTAACTTGATTGTATTGGAAGTAACAGTACCTAATAAGGCATTCAAACTAATGGCTTCATCAATTACCTCTTCATAATTCTCCTCTTGCTCCTTAATCTCTTATAAGCTGGTCCCTTTCACCATTTCTTCTTGTTGAGTAGTACCCGATAAAGCATTTATCTGTCTATTCTTACACACATGACCTGGAAAGTATCTCTCCCCACACTTGTAACACTCCCCTCTAGCGTTTCTAGCCTCAAACAGTTTGTTACAGACAGAAAATTGTTAGTGTTACCCTCTTTTTGCCCATAACCAGAATTTTTACACTTCTTGCACTATGATTAGTGTTATACTGAACTCCTTGTTTGCTAATTCCTAGCTTTCCTTTTCTGTTCATTGACTCTAACAAATCTTCCTTATGTCTAGCCTTCTCTACTGCTTGACTCAAAGAATAAGGGTCCAACATTTTAACTGTGTGCCTAATTTCTTCCTTAAGGCCTTCAAAGAAGAACCCTAAAAAGAATTTCTCAGGGATGGTAAGGTGTTTAATCAACACCCAAGCTTTAAGATCTTCAAACTTCTCAAGATACTCATTCACAATACCTATCTATTCAACCTTTTTGAATTTTCCAAGCAAATTCAGATTGCTATTATCAGAATTATTAAACCTCTTACAAATTTCCTCCACAAAAGCAGACCACCTCACAACTCCTCTACTTAGTTGATATGAAAAATACCAAGACTCAGCTCTACCATTAAAGTGAAGTACATCAGTTTCTAGTTTTTGTTGAGGATCTATTGCATTATGATTATAATGAAAATACCTCTCATATTTTTGCAGCCAAGATCTAGGGTCTCCTTATTCAAAATATGGGCAATCAACCTTGTTGGCTGAGCTATTCGAGTGAAATCTTCCAATAGAACTTTCATAAAGCTCCATCATTCTCACTCTACTACCAGAACCTTCTGTTCTCTCATGAATTTTAGTTGCCGCACTCCCCAGGATGCCATCTTTGTTGGTGAAGAATGTTTCCATCATCAGATCTAGCTTGCGACCCAGATCATCCATTTTTGCTTCATTAGTTTCCAATTTCTGATTAGTTTCTGTCATGTAATTCTGCAATTGATGTTCTAATTTCTTAACACTTTCTTCTGTAACCTTGGATCGCGTTTATGTAATTTTCATGGAGTGAGGATCAGGCTCTGATACCAATTTGTAATATACTAAAATTATAAAGAAGAAATCGAAGAAGAACAAGTAGAAACATGGACTTTTATTAATCAATGAATCAAATGATTGAATTACAACATTGATTATTATCTAACTCCTGCATTCACCTGGAAAAGTAGAAGAAGAGAAGAGGTTAGAGAGAGGTAGGCGAAGAGAGAGAAAGAAAGAGAAGAGAGATGGTTAGAGAGAGTAACAGAATTACCAGAATCAAGCTTCCTTCTGCTCCCTTGTTTCTTTTATTTATTAAACTGATACTAAGTAGTAAATGGCTGCTGACTTCTCAAATCAATTTGTTGGGCTCACTTGTGACTTAGGTACAATATACGCACCAGCTTAAAATCTCCTTTAACTAGACCCTTGTCTACCAAACTCCTCATTTTTCTACTTTCCTAATTCAGCCGTCTCATACATAACACAGAGCAACCAAATGCATGTGCCTGATTTTGGTAAGGATTATAACTTCTACTTGGAATTAGTTCATTCCTCTTGTATCTTTTTCCCCGGATTTCATCCTCTTCACTGCAATTTTAGTCCCATAATGTAATTCTCCCTTATAAACGCTTCAAACCCACTATCTTTTTTGTTTTTGCAAAGAAAAGAATAAAATAAGAAAAACAAGAGAGGTGGAGGAGGAATGGGGGAGGGAGAGGGAAAAGGAGGGTATTTATCGCTTTGTTAAGTTATGATTATTTTCAATTATTTTGTAAAAACTGGTTATATTCCAATTAGCAGTTCTCAAAGTGAATATTTGGGAAAATCATCCGAAAAATAAAATGTCAGCCGTAACCAATTGAGTTAGCTAGAAGAGTGATGCTTTGGATTCAAGAAATGTGCCAAACATGACCAAAGCTGGTCCCCAAATCTGACTGTTGCGAATATTGATAATGAAAACTAGAGTCCATTACTCAAATGGTCACTCAACTATTCGAGATTATCTACTAAAGTCACTTTTCTTTCGTTCATAATAGAGAAATCACTTAATTATGCTTATTGCACTCAGAAGGTTGCTCAACTAGATTTCTCAAACTTTTGATTGCCAAATACCTATTTTACTCTCTAAATTATCACTCTTGTCATTTTCTTTACTTTTTAATATTATATTTTTTCTCTTTTAAATTTATATTATGGACTTACCTAAAAAATAAATAATTTTTATTTACAAAGTAAAAACTAAAATAGTTTTTAATCATATAAAATGTTGGAATAATAAAATATTGAGCATAGTAAAAATTTAATTAGAATAATTTGTTTGCAGTAATAATTTTGATATTAACAACAAAAACTCAAAAATTTATTTATACAATTAAGAATGAAAGAAAATAAAAGTTTTTAAAATATATATCCCATGCATGTAATATAAAAATTAATTATTTAAAATAGAAGTATATTTTATAATATACATTATATATTCTTGAAAATTATGCTCAATTATTTTATTATTCCGAATTATGTATGCTAGGAAACTAATTTTTCATTTTATATGTTATAAATAAAATTTATTTGTTCTATAGATAAGTCCATAATGTCGATTAAAAAGAGAAAAAAAATCATAATATTAAAAAAATTAAAATAAAAAGAAGATAAAATTTGATAATTTAGAGGGTAAAATAGGTATTTGACAATCAAAAGTTTTAAAAATCTAGTTTAGTGACTTTTTGAATGTTACATGCATAGTTACGTGACTTTTCTGTTACAAACGAAAGAGAAATGACTTTACTAGATAATTTCAGATAGTTGAGGACTGTTTAAATAATTGACTCATGGAAACGGGTCTTCTCACTTAATAGGCTAATTTTTTTGATTTGGTTCGAATATTCAGTATTCAATACTAAAATTGACAGTGAGAACGTATAACTAACTTTAACCAAGTTCAATGAATATGAGGTGAAGAAAAGAGAAAAAGTAGCAAAAACAGTGATGCACAAGAAATCAAACTACAGTACTTGACATAACACTTCATTAGAAAGGCAATGCTAAAAGATCAACTCAATATGGTACTGCGATTTTGATTTGATATTGAATGTGGGCCTTTAATGTGGTGGGCTGGGCCACAATCTAAAGAAAACATTTACCCCATTAGCCATTTCAACGTGGTAACAACACACGCACAAATTTTCTTTTTATGTGCCTGAATTGGGATTAGATATGTAAAAGGGTTGGTGATGGGAGCTCACGAGGAGTTTGAGATGACTTATTGGGGGCCTTTACTCTTTGTTTGGTTGGAAAACGACAATTATATTATTTCTAACACTTTCTTCCCAAGTGGGGATTTGGACTTTGGAGCAGCCAATAGGTTGGCTTTGCCTCTACCTTTTCTATTTCTTTCCTTTGCTCTTATTCTTGAAGTGACAATTTGTTGCTTTTCTAGATTTTATTCATTAAGTTTACTCTCTCTTTCTTTCTATTTGGGTTGTTCTTTTAGATCAATATCTTTTAGGGTTGGTTTGGTAGGAGGTATTAGAAAATATAATGCAAGTATTAGCTCTATGCATTACTAATATCTTGTTTGATACATTTTTTTAACATGTGTATAACTAATACTTGTATTAGTTATACATCATACTTGGTATTATTCTATGTATAAGTAATACATAGAAAATTATGGCATTAGTAATACCAATGCTACTAATGTATGCATTAGGTTGGTTAAAGACAAAATTATCCTTAAATTCCCTTAAAGCTTGAGAATATGGAGGGCATTTTTGTAAATAACTATTTTTAAAAAAAATATGCAATGCATTATAATTTTAATACGCCACACCAAACAATAGATAAAGAATAATATCTGCATAATTAATGCTTGTATTACTAACCCATGCATTACTAATATACCTTATTCCGCATTATTCTTATACACCCTACCAAACGACCCTTAGGATTCGACCATCCACTTTACATAATGTAAATTTCTGTTTTCCTCTTGTTATTGGCCATTACTTGAGACATCCATATGCCAATTGCAAAAATGCTATTTGCTTTCTTTCTTCTTTTTCTTTTTCCTTTTTTTTAATTTGGTAAGATTTGACCTTTACACTTAAATAGTTAAATGTAGTAGGAGATAGTCATATTAGTTTTGAGGGGTAGAGGCATGCAAATATCGGCACTCAATTCTTTAAGTTGATTAAATTCACGGTGTGCAAATTGAAACGAAATGGAAGTGGTGCCTTTTTCTTTTAACCAAATGGTATCTAAGGTATACTCTAAGCTAATTTTGATTTGCGCCGAGTAGATTTACTATAGAGGGTAAAGAGCTCTCTGTCAAAAAGTTCTCAATTCTCAAAACTTGATTCAAGACCTTTGATTACCTGTGGCGGACGCACGTGGTGGCAAGCTAGTTCAACTAAATTCGCTTCATCAAAAAATAATACTATGTATATGTATAAATTAGGATTAAAGCTGCGTAAATTTTGTATAAATATTTTATTTAAACCCACTTGATAACTATTATTTTACGACTAAAGTTATGTACTTCTAAGATTGAAGTCCGCTTGCACAAAATTCTGGGTCCGCCACTGCTGATTACTCATCCACCAAAACCCTTTGGAATCACTTGTTATGGTGTATAAGAATAGTACTGAATAAGGTGTATTAGTAATGCAGAAATTAGTTATGATGGGATTAGTTCTGATGAGATTAGTTATGCTAGGATTGTTTTGGATCGATTATTTGGTCTGGTGTGTTAAAATTAACATGCATTGCATAAAAAATAAAAATATATATTTGTTTACAAAAATACCCTCCACATTCTTTGGAAAGAATTTGAAAAAGTTTTGAAAGGGCAGTTCTATCTTTATACATATTTATCTATATATTAAAAACTATGGTATGACATGGTTTGTTATGTATAAGAATAGTACTGAATAGCATGTATAACTAATATATACGTTTGAAAAATACTACCAAACAAAATTAATAATACAAAAGCTAATACATATATCGCATGTTTTCTTTAATACATCATACCAAACAATCCCTCAGTGATCCAGTGTCACGACCCAAAATCTAACTCGCCGTGATGGCGCCTATCGCGATACTAGGCAAGCCGACCTTTCCAAAATACTTTCAAAATTTAACAGAAATGAATTTAAGACATTTAAAATAACCGGAGTTTCTCATAAATACGGGGATAAAATCCAAATAAAATATAAGTGCGAAAAAATAGCTCGACATCGGGGTGTCACTAAGTCATGTGTATCTAATAACCAATCTAGAAACATAGTCTACTATAGTGTGTGCCAAATTCTAATACAAGAGAAAACAGATAATAAGAAGGAGAAACAAGGACTGCGGACGTCGGCAGCTACCTCGTAAGTCTCCAATGATCAGTCCGCGCACGAATTCAGCGACGGTCAGAACCGTACACACCTGGATCTGCACATAAAGTGCAGGATGTAGCATGAGTACAACCAACTCAGCAAGTAACGGAATTAAATAAGGAACTGAGAAGCAGTGACGAACTTTAATAATACAGATCATTTCAAAAGTTTTTAGCAAAGAGTGAACATGTTTTCAAATCTGGTGGTATACGTCAAATCAGTACAAGCTCAAGTAAAACAGATATGAATCTTCCAGAAATTTCACAACAACATCAGATAGCAACTAAGTGCAACAATAAATAAAAGCAAGTACAGTCTCTCAAGGCAGCAGTCACTCAACTCATCTCATCGGCTCATACTCTCGGCTCTCAGCCCTTAATACACACTCTCAATAGGTACCTGTTCTCCCTGGGAGTTTACAGACTCCGGAGGGGCTCCTTCCAGCCCAAGCGCTATATCGTTGCGGCATGCAGCCCTACCCAATCATATAAGTAGCCATAAGGCTCGTTGCGGCGTGCAACCCGATCCACAGTCCATAAATAGCCATAAAGCTCATTGCAGCGTGCAACCCGATCCATATATCCTCACATAGTTCACAGCTCAACACTCAGGCCCTATCTCAGTCACTAACCTCTTTAGCCCCTCGGGCTCACAGAATATCATAATAATCATCCCAAATAGAGAATACAACAAGTATCAACAAGAAATGAGAGGGAACAGATATATAACACACAAGTAAGACTATGACTGAGTACAAGACAATAATTAGCAATCAATTCAACAAGTATACGACCGTTGCGGGTCCCAACAGTGATATCATATGGTCTAAGCATGATTTCTAACATGAAAGGCAGTCAATTTCTCAAAGACAAGGAAAAACAAGTAATAATAATGGCTATTCGACTTTACAGTCTCACGGGACGGATCAAGTCACAATTCCTCGCGGTGCACGCTCACACGTCCCGTCACCTAGCATGTGCGTCACCTCCAAACACTCACATCATACCAAACCTC